>JAKSZT010054334.1:5515441-5548477 GCA_026826555.1 Tolypeutes matacus
TGATTTCTTTTTTTTTTTTTTTTTTTTTTTTAAAGATTTTATTTATTTATTTATTTATTCCCCCTTGCTGCTTGTGCTCGCTGTGTCCATTTGCTGTGCGTTTTTCTGTGTCTGCTTGTCTCCCTTTGTTGCGTCATCTTGCTGCGTCAGCTCACCACGCTGCGCACGGGCTGGCTTGCCTTCACCAGGAGGCCCCAGGAATCAAACCCGGGACCTCCCATATGGTAAACGGGAGCCCCATCGATTGAGCCACATCCGCTTCCCTTTCATTGATTTCTTTTAGCATTGTTTTGTAGTTTTCTGAATATAGGTCCTGTACTTCTTTGGTTAAATTGATTCCTAGGTATTTGAGTCTTTTTGTTGCAATTGTAAATGGAATTTCCCCCCTAATTTCCTCCTCATATTATTCAATACCAGTGTACAAAAACATTACTTAATTTTTGTGTGTTGATCTTGTATCCTGCCACTTTGCTGAACTCATTTATTAGCTCAAGTAACTTTGTCATGGATACTTCAGAATTTTCTATATACAGGATCATATCATCCACAAATAGTGAGAGTTTTACTTCCTCTTTTTCTAATTTGATGCCTTTTTTTTTTCTTGTCTTATTGCTGTAGCTAGAAGTTCTAGTACAATGTTTAATAACAATGGTGACAAGTGGGCATCTTTGTCTTGTTCCTGATCTTAAAGGGAAAACTTTCAACCTTTCCCCATTGAGTACAATGTTGGCTATGGGTTTTTCTTTTTTTAATTTTTTAAAAATGTTTTTTATTTTTAAACAATTTATTGAAGTATATCATTCATACACGAACATACATAAACTATAAGTGTTCAATAAACATCGTGATCTTACAAAACAAACATGCATAACATCATACAGGGCTCCCACACATCTCCCCCCCACCCCCACCCCCACAAACATCCTGCATTGTTGTGAAACATTTGTTAACAAATCATGAAAGAGCATCGTCAAAGTATTACTACTAACTATAGTCTGAATCTTCCTTGCCTATATGTATATTTTAAGGATTTATTTATTTATTTATTTACTTTTATCCATTTTTACCACCCTCACCCCCCCGTTTTTGCTGTTTCTGTGTCCATTCGCTGGGCAACTCTCTGTGTCTGTTTCCTGCCCTATCTTCTCCTCCTTCTCCTCCTGTCTTCTCTGGGATTCGATCCTCAGAACCTCCGATGTGGGAGAGAGGTGTCCTACTACCACCTGCGCCACTTTAGTTCCTGGTTTTGTGGTGCTTCTTGTCTTGGCTCTCCCTTGAGTCATTCTCCTGTTATGTCATCATCTTGCTGCATGGCTTGCAGGGCCTCGTGGTGCACCCGCACATGGAGCCTGGCGGCTCACTTGCAGACAGGGTCTGACGGCTCACCTGCTCATGGGGCCTGGCAGCACACCCTCACATGGGGCCTGATGCTTACCTGCTTGCGGGGCCTGGCAGTGCACCCGTGCATGGGGCCTGGTGGCCCACGCACCTTCTATTTTTTTCTTTTTTTCTTTTTACTGGGAGGTCCCGGGGGTCAAACCCAGGTCTGTCCATGTGGGAGATGATGCCCAACCACCTGAGCCACATCCATCCCCCCGCTATATCTCTTAAGGTTGACCAAAGATACCCAAAGTTATAGTCCTTTCCCATGCAGGATGGTCATATAATAAATCAGGCTTAGTTTATCATCAGCATTCTGAAAACCAGACCTAGGGAGAAAAACTAGGTCTGGGGGCGAATGTTTCCAGATTTAAAGTCTGGAAAAGAGAGTCCTCCAATTTTGCTTTTCCTTTTTAAGATGTTTTTGGCTATTCAGGACCCCTTACCCTTCCAAATAAATTTGATAGTCATGTTTTTCATTTAATTTTTAAAATGCTGGTGCGATTTTTATCAGGATTACATTGAGTCTGTATATCAATTTGGGTAGAATTGACATCTTAATGATAGTCTTCCAATCTGTGAACATGGAATGTTCTTCCAATTATTTAGGTCTTTTTAAAAATTTATTTTAACAATGAGTTTTAGTTTTTTGAATACAAGTATTTACATTGTTGATTAAGTTTATTGCTAAATATTTTATTCTTTTGCTCACTATTGTAAATGGAATTTTTTCCCCCTGACTTTCTCCTCAGATTGTGCATCACTAGTGTCTTTTAAAGCCATTTCATCTGATATAAAAGTACAGCTACTCTGGGCAGCAGGAGCGCCCACAGGGCGCATCTACCCAGCAGGCTGCTCTGAAATTTGGGAAAGGAAGAGCAGCAGTCTCTTCGCAAAACCAAGTATTTTTATTCGTTTGTATTTATTAAATGGAAAAAAAATAAAGAATCCCATGATGTCCTTATTCTGTGGTGGAATTTAATTACGTTGTTAAAAATAAAGTTATATATTTTCCCCCTCAAAAAAAAAAAAAAAAAAAGTACAGCTACTCTGGATTTTTTTGTTTGTTTCTTTGTTACTACATGTATGAATATCTTTTTCCAGCCTTTCACTTCCAATCTACTGGTATCCTTGCATCTAAGATGAGTTTCTTGTAGACAGTATATAGGTGGCTCATATTTTCTTATCCATTCTGCTAGTCTGTGTCTTTTGATTGGGAAGTTTAATCTATTAACATTCAATTTATTACTGTAAAGGCAGTTCTTATTTCACCCATTTTGACTTTTGGGTGTTATCTGTCATATTTTATTTTCATGACTCTTTTGAAACTTTTAGTTACTTTTATTGGTATAATCTTCATTTCTAGACTCTCTTCCAAGCCTCTCTGTCCTATCTTTTCTTTTCAGACTGTAGCACACTCTTTAGTATTTCCTGTGAAGCTGGTCTCTTTGTTACAAACTCTCTCAGTTCCTGTTTACCTGTGAATATTCTAAACTTGCTCTCATTTTTGAAAGACAATCTTGCTGGATATAAGATTCTTGGCTGGAAGTTTTTCTCTTGCAGTATCTTAAATATATCATACCACTGTCTTCTTGCCTCCATGGTTTCTGATGAGAAATTGGCACTTAATCTTATTGGGTATCCCTTATATGTTATGCATTGCTTTTCTCTTGCTACTCTCAGAATTCTTTTTCACTGACATTTGACATCTTGATTAGTATGTGTCTCAGAGTTGTTCTATTCATATTTATTCGAATGGGAGTATATTGTGCTTCTTGGACACGGATATCTATGTCCTTCAATAGGATTGGGAAATTTTCAACCATTATTTCTTCTAATATTTCTTCTGCCCCTTTTCCCTCTCTTATCCTTCTGGGACACCCATGACATGTATGTTTGCACGTCTCTTGCTGTTGTTTAGTTCCCTGAGACCTTGTTAAATTTTTTCCATTCTTTTCTTCATCTGTTCTTTTGTATGTTCACTTTTGGAGGCCATTTCTTCAAACTCACTGGTCCTTTCTTCTGCCTCTTCAAATCTGCTGTTATATGCCTCCAGTGTATTTTTAATTTCATTTGTTGCAACTTTCATCCCTGTAAAATCTGATATTTTTCTATGTATGCTTTCAAATTCTTTTTTCTGCTCATCCAATGTCTTCTTAATATTCTTAATCTCTTTAGGCATCTCATTGAATTTATTAAGGAGATTTGTTTGAACATCTATGATTAGTTGTCTCAACTCCTTTATGTCATCTGGAGGCTTATCTTGTTCCTTTAACTGGCCCACATCCTGTTGTTTCTTGGTGTGGATTGTAATTTTTTTTGTTAGTATCTTTGCACCTGGCTTCCTAGATGTATTTATTCTGGGTCCAGTTTCTCTATTTAGTTTAGGACTTTCTTGCCCTTTCTCCCTTGCTGGTTGTGTAGTAGAAGCCATTGATGTAGTTGATGCTGTAAGCTGTGGAGCCTCAAACTGCCCTCATTGCCCCAGGGACCAATAAAGCTTCTCCCAACTTTCTTCTTTGCCTGGGGTAAGGATAGAGCCATAGCCATGTGTGATAATCCAAGTCATGCAGGCCTAGACTGTAGTTGCCCAGAGAGACTGATGAAGCTTCACACCCCTTTCTCCCTTGCCTAGGGCAGGGATGGAGCTGCAGATATGGGCAGCAATCTATGCCATGCGGTCCAAAATGACCGCAGTTGCCCTTGTAGACTTCCGACTACCCAGTCTGTGTCAGCTGAATGTACCTGCAGTTACCCAGAAAGGCTAGTGCAGGATCTGCCAACTTCTTCCCTGCTAGAGGTGGGACTGAAGCCTAGGCTAGGCCTGCAAGCTGATTTGGGTGAAAGAAGCTGGTCCCTACCTTCACTGTGATTTTCAGTCAGCCTGGCTTCCCCTCATGCTGGGGATGGAGTCAAAATGGTGGCTACTGGCCTCTTTCTGACTAGGACAGCTTTAAACTTTAGGTGTTCTTAGGGTTATACTTTAGCCAGCCGAATTTACTAATCAGTAGCTGAAGTCAACAGCCAATGGTCTCTTTCTCCTTTGTTTTTGGGAAATGAAGCTACAAACTCCAGCCACAGAATAGCTCCTGATGATGAGAGAAGTGCTGGGACCCCAACCCCACCCTCAGCAGAAATCCACAGGTTTAAGAAAATAAACTCCCCTTGGTCCCTGGTCCCTCTCTCTCCTCCTTCCTCCCCTTTTATCCATGGAATCCATGTCAGGAAGATAAGCACCTCAGGCTGCCCCTTTGAATTGAAATTTACAACTCTATACAGATAATGACTCTTTTCCTCCCTAATGGCCTTCTGGTTTTAGAAAGATAAGCTAACCTTGCTTCTCTGCTTTTGTAACCCTTCCTGCCCGCTTGCTCAGGAATTTACCTGCTTAGTGTACTTATATAAACTTATGAAAATTGGAAAACAGGGCTCAGAATTTGGAGAGTGAACTCTCCTCTGGGCCTGCGTGTAATAAAACTTTGTTCATCCGTGCTCCCAAGAGGGCCATTTGGGTTTCTTTCAGCTGGCCACAACATTTGGTTCCCTGACCAGGAAACCTAAATAAGCAGGCCCATTGTGCCTCCAGCTTGGGGCTGATGGGCGCGGCCAACGGCGATCTCCGAGCGAAGGAGGTGGGCACCACCTGTCCTCTTGATGGGACCTCCTTCTGAGGTGGTCCCCGCAGGCCGTGTCCCTACACCCCGACCTGACTCAGTGGGGAGGTGGACTGAACAATGTCAGAAGACTCCGGAAAGGTAAGGCCCCAGGTGCCAACTCCTCAGTCAGGCCTGTCTCCAGATGGAAGAGGAGACTGATCACCTCCTGAAATCTCGAGTACCAAGATTCCAGAATAGGGCAATACCTGTGGGAGGGACTGCATAACCTCTGAGTGACTGTGTGAGTGAGTGAGGACGGCAGAGGCTTGCGTCTGCCATACCAGTCTGTGACTCCTTGGTGTATGCTACGGAGCCAGTGTGGGCCCTAACCTGTTTTCCGCAGCTACATCATATGGCATAATGGCCAACCCGAAATTTACCCGGACGCCTTAGCTAAGAAGAGCCCAAGTTCTCGCGAGAGATGTAGACAGGCAGGCATCTGAGTGGTCTTGAAAGAGGTGACCCCTTCCTTTGTCTGTCTTGCACCATCGATGCAGGGTATAGGCTCATCACAGTCAAAACCTACTGTCTTAAACTACATGCTCAAGATTTTCAAGAAGGGTTTTTCCGGAGATTATGGCATCCAGATGAACCCTGGCACCCTCTTAACCTTTTGTGAAGTACAGTGGCCCACTTTTAATGTTGACTGGCCCTCAGAAGGGACCCTGGATATAGCCAGGGTCTGTGCAGTGTGGCTGGTGGTCACAGGAACTCCTGGCCACCCCGACCAGTTTCCCTACATCGACTCTTGGTTGGAGATAGCCCAGACTCTGCCCCCTTGGGTTTGATTGTGCATTGGAAAAAAGGGACAGAGCAGGGTCTTGGCTGCACAGGGAACGGTGCTCTGGAAGCCAGTCATTCATCAAGGGTCCTTGGAGGAGGACCCACCATCACCCCCACCACCATACGCCCCGGCTGCTCTAGCCTCTCCTCCTAGCCCAGGACTGCAGGCAGATCTCCCAGCAACACCTCCACCTTTGGCCCCTCCGGGAACATTGACCCCCTCTGAGGAAAGCCCTGCAACCCCACTAGCAAGGAGACTCCGGTTGGCACAACCCGTGTTACAGATGCCCCTCCATGAAACACAGGGTCCAGCCCAGATTGGAGAAAATGGGACCATCCAACCTGGGAAGCCTGTATTATACTACCAGCCCTTCACAACTACAGACCTCTTAAACTGGGAGCACCACACCCCCTCCTACTCGGAAAAGCCCCAGGCCCTTACTGATCTCATGGAATCCATTTTCCAAACACATCATCCTACTTGGGATGATTGCTGCCAACTCCTCCTGACTTTATTTAATACGGAGGAGAGATGATGAATTCTGACGAAAGCCCGAAAATGGCTGCAGAAGCAGGCCCCTACTGACGTCTTAAACCCGGGAGATTGGGCACAAGAAGCGGCACCAGAAACCTAGCCTAATTGGGACTTCAGCACTGAACAGGGACTGGCTGCACTCCAGTAATATCAGGAAATGCTCCTCCGAGGGGTCTGAGAGGGGGCAAAACAACCCACAAACATGACAAAGATGACTTTAGTTATTCAAAAGCCTGATGAGTCTCTGGGCGATTTCTGTGAATGGCTTTGCAAGACCTTCAGAATCTACACTCCTTTTGACCCAGAAGCTCTGGAAAACCAGAGGATGGTGAATGCCGCCTTTGCTGCACAGGCAGCAACTGAAACTAAAAGAAAGCTCCAAAAATTAGAAGGGTTCACGGGCATGAACATCTCTCAACTACTGGAAGTCGCCAACAAAGTATTTGTCAATTGAGACGAAACCGCCGAACGAGAAGCCAAGAAAGCAATAAAACATCAAGCCTCCCTACTGGCAGCAGCCTTAGGAAATCCTGACCCACCAGATGAGAAGGACCACCTTGAAAAGAGGAGACAAGTGCCAGAAGGGTCCCCTGGCCAGAGACCAATGTGCCTACTGCAAAGAGAGTGGACACTCGAAAAATGAGTGCCCCCAAAAGACAGGCACATAGAGGGAACATCCCTAAAGGGAAATACTGGCCTGAGCCCCAAGACCCAGGCTGGCAGGACTCAACCCTGAATAGTGGTGACCGGGCTCACTGGAAATTGGCCCCCACGAGCCCATGGTCAAACTACAAGTCAGAGGCCAGTCAATGACTTTCATGGTGGACACTGGCGCTGAACATTCTGTGGTCACAACCCACATCACCCCCTTTAGCGGAAAAACCATTAATATCATAGGAGCGACTGGGGACCAGTCAAGCCAACGGCCTTTTTGCCAGTCAAGAACTTGCCAGCTTAGTGGCCACAAAGTAACTCATGAATTTCTGTACCTGCCTGAATGTCCAGTTCCCCTGCTTGGTAGGGATCTCTTAACCAAACTGGGAGCCCAGATTACTTTCAAACCTGAAGGGCCAGCAAGCTTAAGCCTCGGCCCAGCCTCACTCTATCCTCGTCACAGTGCCCTGAAGCAAAGAATGGAGACTTCATATGGAAGAAAGTTCAGGTCAGAATCTGGAAAAACTGCTGGAACTTTTCCCCCAGGTTTGGGCAGAAAAAAACCTACCAGGAATGGCACAGAACCATGTACCCATCATCATCGACCTGAAGCCTGAAGCGATCCCAATCCGGCAGAGGCAGTATCTGATCCCCCATGAAGTGCAATTGGGCATAGCTGAACATATAGATCGCCTGAAGAGAGAGGGGATCCTAATCGAATGCCAGTCACCTTGGAACACCCCATTGTTGCCAGTAAAAAGCCAGATGGGATCAGATTTCAACCAGTGCAAGATTTACGAGCCATTAATAACGCCACTCTCACCTTACATCAAGTTGTTCCCAACCCGTACACCTTGTTAGGACAGCTGCCGCCTGAAGCCGCCTGGTTCACTTGCCTGGACCTGATGCCTTCTTCTGCCTACGGCTGGCCCCTGTGAGCCAGCCTCTGTTTGCCTTTGAATGGGAAGATCCCAAAACCCCGCAGAAAACTCAGCTAACCTGGACCTGGCTCCCGCAGGGCTTCAAAAAGTCCCCTACCCTTTTTGGGAAAGCTTTCGAAGCAGATCTGGCCACCTACCCCCAGGGAGACTGCAGGTGTGCTCTCTTACAATATGTAGATGACCTCCTGCTTGCCAGTGAAATGGAAGAAACTGCTGGAGAGGGACCCAGACTCTCCTCCAACTTCTATCACAGACTGGGTACAAAGTGTCTTGGAGAAAAGCCCATATCTGTAAACAGCAAGTCAAGTACCTGGGGTTCAGCATCACACAAGGGCACCGGACGCTCTGACCCAAATGAAAGTAATCTGCACCATCCCTACCCCCACCACAAAAAGAAAGGTTCGCGAGTTCCTCGGGGCTGCAGGGTTCTGCCGCATCTGGATTCCCAGGTTTGCAGCCATGGCCAAGCCCCTTTACGAAGCCTCTTGCCTGGGGAGAAGCTCAACAGGGGGCCTTTCAAAACATCAAAAGACAACTCGGCAGAGCCCCTGACTTGGGGCTCCCATATGTAACTCGAAACTTTGAAACTTTAACTTGTTCATGCACAAAAAGAACAAAGTAGCATTGGGGGTTCTCACACAAATAGTCGGCCCCTGGCAAAGACCCATTGCTTACCTCTCCAAGCAGCTGGACTCCGTGGCTGCAGGGTGGCTGCCCTGCCTAAAAGCCTTGGCAGTAACCGTGACCCTTGTCAAAGAAGCCAACAAATTAAATCTCAGACAGGCAATTCACGTTATGGTGCCACACGCAGTCACTGCCCTAATGAACTCACACAGGCATCAGTGGATATCAAATCCCTGGCTTGCACATTATCAAGGTTTACTCTGTGAAAATCACAGAGTGACAATAGAAACGGTGCGCTGTCTAAACCCTGCCACCTTTTTGCCAGACAAGGAAGGGGCTCCTGAACATGACTGTTCAAAGTGACAGAAGAAGTTTACGCCAGTAGTCCCGACCTCCAAGAAAAACCGCTCCCTTCCCCAGATCAGACACTATTTACAGATGGGAGCAGTCTTATTAAAAATGGGGAAAAGCCCCCGAGTGCAGTGTCTGGCAAAAGAGGATGGCCCACTGTTGGGTTCTTGTTATTGATGACTAGCCTTATAGTCTATGCTCTTGTAATTGAAACTTGGCCTACTGTTATGGGGTGCCTAAGGGTTGCCACCTGAGAGCCTCCTTGTTACTCAAATGTGGCCTCTCTCTAAGCCAAACTCAGCATATGAATGCATTACCTTCCCCCCAACGTGGGACATGACTCCCGGGGATGAGCCTCCCTGGCAACGAGGGATTAATACCAAGTGCCAACTAGAAACACGACTGGTAAAAAAAACCTTGAATAAAAGGGGGAAAAGGTGAGTTCATGTGGTTAAGAGACTTCAAAGAGAGTTGGGAGGTCATCCCAGAGGTAACGCTTACGCACACCTCAGTAGGATCTCATAGAACACCAAAGTGGATATCATCCCACACAGAGGGACTCCTGAGGGCTCTGGAGACACCCAGGTCCTATATAAGGGGGGATAGCCCCAGAGATTGACGCCTTATCAGTGGGCTCTAATTTGGAATCTGTGCTCCTGAGAGTGACAGAGTTGGACTCAAATAAGTCCTCCCTGCACATGGTCCATCAGTCCCTTCTATTCAAACCTATATGTGATGCTAGAGTTTGTAGGTGTACTTCCACAGACTGGAGCCTCTGGCCTGCCTATGTGCCAGCTGTGCCTGGAATCTCAGTGGAGCTGCAGCTCCTACTCTACAGCTTAATGGATTCACCCAAGTCACCTGGTGAGGAGATGACGATGATGGACAACGGCCATCCCAGGGAATGGAAAGAGTCTGCAGCTGAAGGCAGGATAATCCCATCCATCTTATCCATGGGATAAGCCCACTCCCACTTGAAGATGGAGTGGACATCACCATTCCAGTCCCCTCAGGATTGGGGGAAGAGCTATGGACTGGAGTGGACTTAATGGTATTCTGTTGTAGACATATTGGGATTCAAGCAATGGAAGAAATTATAACAGTGAGGTGAACAGTGAGTGGCCACTAGATGCTTTGGGGGCAGGGAGGAGAAGGGCAATTCTAATACAAAGGGCTTTTTCAGGACTTGGGGATTGCCCTGAGTGACATTATGGCGATGGATATAGGCCATTTTACATCAGCATATACCATGCAGAACCGTGTGGGAGAAAGTGTGGTCTACAATGTGAACTATGGTGCATGCTTAGTGGCAAAGCCCCAGTATTTATATATCCATTGCAAGTGATGTGCCACACTAATGAAAGATGTTTATGTGAGATATTATGTGTGGGAGGTAGATATTATGGGAATATCTGTAATTTTTGTGTAACATTTATGTAATCTAAGCATCTTTTAAAATATATATGAAAAAAAGTTAAAAAAATTTTTTTTTTAATGGGGAAAAGCTTGCTTGGTATGCAGTCACCACTACTGAATAGGTGGTGGAAACAGCGTCTCTACCGCATGGATGGTCTGTGCAACGGGCAGAGCTCTGGGCGCTGGTCTGAGCCCTGCAGCTAGCCATCGGGCAAGTGGTAAACATTTACACTGACTCTAAGTATGCATTTGCTACCGTTCATATCCATGGGACAATTTATAAAGAAAGAGGTCTCCTAACTGCAGGGGAAAGGAAATCAAAAACAAAGAAGAAATTCTCCAACTGTTAGAAGTACTCTGGAAACCAGACAAAGTCTCCATCATCCACTGCCAGGGACATCAGAAAGGAATGGATATGGTCGTTCAAGGAAACAGGTTAGCTGACAAAGCAGCTCGGCAAGCGGCTGAAGGAACCCATGTAACATGAGTCCCAGAATTAACACTGCAGCTGTCCCTCTTAGGACAAGAGACTGATCAACTAAGCTATACCCAGGAAGAACAGGATTGGGCTGAAAGAGAAGGGGGAAGCCAAACCCCCAAAGGAACTTGGCTGCTCCTGGATAACCGGATTTTTGTACCAAAAGGAGCTGCTCATACCCTCATCCAGCGATATCACCAACTCACCCACCTAGGGAAAACTGCACTAGAAGTCTTCCCCGGGAGATATTTCTACATGGCCCGGCTAACTTCTCTCTGTGCCACCATCAGCAGCCAGTGCTAAGTTTGTGCCAAAAACAACCCCTTACAGGGCCCCATACTCCGGCAGGTGTCCAGCACACGGGAACGGCCCCCTTTGAAGATATCACAGTAGACTTCACGGAAATGAAACCAAGTCGGGGGTACAAATATCTGTTGGTGATGATATGCACCTTTTCAGGTTGGGTCGAAGCTTTCCCCACTCACACTGAGAAGGTAAGAGAAGTGACTAAGGCTTTACTTAGAGAAATCACGAAGGCCCGGCCTACATGGCTGCCGTAGTCCAAGAGCTAGCCAAAATGTTAGGAATCAAGTAGAAACCATACCGCTCACAGGCCCCAGAGCTCAGGGAAAGTTGAACACATGAATTGAACCCTCAAAGCCACCCTAGCCAAATTCTGCCAGGAAACTGGTCTCCCCTGGGTAGACTTACTTCCCTTGACCCTTCTCCGAGTTAGGTGTGCCCCAGGACCCACTGGCTATTCACCCTTTGAAATTCTATTTGGGCGGCCACTGCAATTATCTGGGTGTTGAGAGGAAATCTCAAACTTCTGGCAGAGGCTGGCCAAGATTCCATTCTCCAGCAGCTGGGGAAAACTCTAGCCGAAATACATAAAACTGTCTTGTCCCGGAATCTCATCCCCCTGGGACACCCGGTGCACCCCCACCGGCCAGGGGACCTAGTTTGGGTCAAAGACTGGAAAAAAGAACCCCTTTAGCCTTCCTGGACAGGTCCTTGTAACTCTTACCACTCTTAAAGTTGCAGGCATCGTCCCTTGGATCCATCATTCCAGGGTCAAGAAGGCACATCTCGATAATGAGCAGGACAGCTAGACAGCCCAACCCGTACCCGGCCACCCCTTGAGAGTGTGAGTCACCCAGGATCCTCGAGCACCGACCTTGTCAAATGCTGGCTGAATGGACCCCTGCTCCTGGTGGATCCTGTGCTTATACAGCCTGCTTGCCTTGGTATTTGGAATTGGACTCGCTGCTGTGGCCCCTGCAGACTGGACTGTTGTGACTAGAGCCCTAATTGCAATTGCTTACTGGTGTATGATAGGATGCTTCTGTGTCTTAACTTGCTTGTCCTTTACTTCCTTGCCCCCTCCCTAAGAGCTGATACCCGCCCCCAAAATCTATAGCAGCTGCAAGTTAGTCAAAGCTAGGGCAAACAATCCATGCTGAACGCTTCAGTCCCATTCTCGGCAGGTGCAACTTCAGCCTCTGTAATATTTGACACTTGCAGGGCAATCCAAGATTATGCTCCTTACACCTTGCTGGTTGCCCTATACCCCCACACCCCCATACCTGCCCCCATAAGAGGGTATAGGGGTCGCAGCTATGGGAGTTATGACAAATACCTCTTCTGAGACCCCCAAAAAGGTGGAGGATTCTGCCGCTGTTGGAGCTTGCTAGTAGGTGCCACCGCTCCTTGGAAGGGAGTTCCACTGACTTCTCCGTATCTCCTACAGAAAATCCCCAGCCCAGCAGTGTGTGGCATAGAAACCTGTGACCCCATAAAACTCACCTTATTAAACATAACCACTGGATCAGAAAATAACTTTTTAAAGGTCCAGGCAGGACTGAAACTAGGAATCGGAATATACAACCCATCGGGGCCAGACCCAGGAGACCTCATACTGGTCCAACTGATCCCAGTAACCCAACCCTCAGAGAAAACCCTGATGAAAAATATCAGTAAAGCCGCCCAGACACCAAAAGCCAAAGTTAAAACAGCCCCCCGCAACGTTCTTTTGAACCAGGTGTGAAATTTCCACCAACTCCTAAATAAATCTTGACCTATATAGCTGCCTCCTGCTGGCTATGCACTTCCTTCAGTCTAACCATCTTCCCTGTACCTGTCCCATGGAACATAACCTCCCTGACCCACGACAGCTCTGCGGCAGGAACCAGGCCCCTCCCAGTCCACATAACCGTACCCCCAGGAAAACTGGCTAACTGTAAAAACATAACTACCAGGTCTCCTTCAAACATCCTCCCTCTTGGAAAGGCCAACTGTGACACCCCCCGCCCACTCAATGAGCCTGACCGATGCACCACAAACTCCACCATCTGGGTCCATGGCACCAAAGCTTACTGGTGCCTACCCAAGGATGGCCAGGGCATCTGCTACCTGGCTTGGCCAGTACCATCGTTTTCGGTGGATGGAGATGAATTGCCTGGAGAGCTCTCCCAAACCAAACGAGCAATACAGGCAATTCTGACACTCTTAGGACTAGGAGTAGTCGGGAGTGCAGCAGTAGTGGGGACTTCTCTCACAGTTGATCAGGAGGGCTTACAAACACTAGCTCAGGAAACATCAAATGACCTTGAAGAAATATCGGGGGCTCTCAACAGGTTGCAAGACCAGATAGACTCGTTGGCGGAAGTGGTTTTGCAAAACAGGGGAGGATTGGACTTGCTCACCGCAAGTTCAGGGGGGATCTGTCGGGCCCTGGGGGAAGAAAGCTGTTTCTATGCAAACTCCTCAGGAATAGTTGGGGACAAAGTAGCCCTGCTAAAGGAATGAGCCAAAGACCCTTTAAACCATTTATAGCAAGCATCTGCCAATGGAAATTACTTCCAGTATCTCCTCTCCTGGATTTTGCCATTTATGCCAGTAATAGCCTCAGTCTTTTTCCTCAACTTTCGGGCCATGCATTCTATGGTACCTAACACAATACATCACTTCCCTGTTTTATAAACGCCTTAAAACACCAAGTAATGTTAAATATCAGCCCTTGGGGACTATAGAAGAATCCCCATGATAGCAAGTGATGCCCCATAAAGAATTATAAAGGCACCAAAAGGGGGGAATGATGAAGGAAGTGCCGGGACCCCAACCCTGCTCTCAGCAGAAACCCACAGCTTTAAGAAAATAAACTCCCCTTGGTCCCTGGTCCCTCTCTCCCCTCCTTCCTCCCCTTTTATCCATGGAATCCATGTCAGGAAGATAAGCACCCCAGGCTGCCCCTTTGAATTGAAATTTACAACTCTATACAGATAATGACTCTTTTCCTCCCTAATGGCCTTCTGATTTTAGAAAGATAAGCTAACCTTGCTTCTCTGCCTTTGTAACCCTGCCTGCCTGCTTGCTCAGGAATTTGCCTGCTTAGTGTACCTATATAAACTTATGAAAATCAGAAAACAGGGCTCAGAATTTGAAGAGTGAACTCTCTTCTGGGTCCACGCGTAATAAAACTTTGTTCATCCGTGCTCCCAAGAGGGCCGTTTGGGTTCCTTCTGACTGGCCGCAACACTGAGGCGGCTTGTGCTGCCATATTGGGATGATCACTGGCCTCTGCAGCATGGCCCATATTTTCCCAGAGAGGATGGGGCAGGTTCCCCCAGCTTCCTTCCTGCCAGAGGAGGGGCTGGGGCTTAGGCTAGAGCTTTCAATCCAAACTGGATGGAAAGATGCCAGTCCCTAACAGCAATGTGATTTTCAGTCCGCCCTGCTTCCCCTTGTGCCAGGGCAGGGTTAAAATGGCGACTACTGGCCTCTTTCTGACTTGGACAGGTTCAAATTTTAGCTGTTCTTTGGATTATACCTTAGCCTGCCGAATTTATTAATCAGTAGCTGACGTTGGTGCCCAACCGTCTCTTCCTCTCCTGTTTTAGGGAAGTGGATCTTCCAATTCCAGCCACGGAATAGCTCCCGGGGTGGTTTGTGCCACCAGTGGAGGATGGGCACCCATCTCCAGGACGTGGAGGGCTCTGCTTATGAATCTTCTCTGCAAATGGACAGTCTCCTCCTTCCATTCCTTCAAGGATGTTGCAGGATGCTCCTCTGGTCTCCTGGAGCCCCCAAACAGGTGCTTTAGATAGTTCTGGGTGATTACCAACTGTCCTGTAGCAGGAGCTAACTCTAGAAGCAACTTACTCTGCCATCATTTTGCTGGTTGTCTTTCTTCTTTTTTAACATAGGCATTTAGGACTATAAATTTTCCTCTCAAGCCTGCCTTCACTGTATCCCATTAGTTTTGAAAAATTGTGTTGTCATTTTCATTTGTCTCCATATAGTTACTGATTTCACTTGCAATTTCTTCTTTGTCCCACTGATTATTTAGGAGAGTGTTTAGCATCCACACATTTGTGAATTTTTCTCTTTCCTATCTATTATTGATTTCCAGTTTCATTCCATTATGATCTGAGAAAGTGATTTGTATAATTTTAATCTTTTTATATTTATTGAGAGCTGTATTGTGACCTAACGTGGTCTATCCTGGAGAAAGATCCATGGGCACTTGAAAAGAATGTATAATCTGCTGAGTTTGGGTTCAATATTCTGTTAGATCTAACTCATTTATCATATTGTTCAAGTTCTATGTTTCTTTGCTGATCTTCTGTCTAGTTGTTCTATCTAATGGTATGAGTGGTGTGTTGAAGTCTCCAGCTGTTATTGTAGAGATGTCTATTTCTCCCTACAGTTTTGCCAGAGTGTGTCTTGTATTTTGGGGCACCTTGGTTAGGTGCATAGCTGTTTATGACTGTTATATCTTCCTGGTGGATTGTTCATTTTATTAATATATAATGGCCTTCTCTTATAACTTTTTTGCATTTAAAGTCTGTTTTGTCTGATATTAGTATAGCTACCCCTGTTCTTTTTTGGTTACTATTTGCATGGAGTATCTTTTTCTAGCATTTCACTTTCAGCCAGTTTGTATCCTTGGCTCTAAGGTGAGTCTCTTGTAGGCAGTATATGGATGGGTCATGTTTTTTTTTTTTGTTTGTTTGTTTGTTTGTTTTAAAGATTTTATTTATTTATTCATTTATCCCTCCCTTGCTGCTTGTGCTCACTGGGTCAGCTAACCACACCGTGCGGGCGGGCTTGCCTTCACCAGGAGGCCCCGGGAACCGAACCCGGGGCCTCCCATATGGTAAACGGGAGCCCTACTGATTGAGCCACAGCCGCTTCCCGGTCATGTTTTTTTTTTTTTTTTTTTACCGGGAGGTCCCGGGGATCGAACCCGGGTCCCTCCATATGGGAGACAGACGCCCAACCAGTTGAGCCACATCCGACCCCCAAGGTCATGTTTTTTTAATCCATCTGTCAACCTATATCTTTTGATTAGGGAGTTTAATCCATTCACATTCAATGATATTATGGTAAATGCATTATTTACTTCCACTATTTTATACTTTGATTTTCATATGTCATATCTCAATTTCATCTTTTTACTCTTTTGGTTACCCTTTCTGGTATTCTTTCTTCTATACTCTTCCCCAAGCCTCTCTCTCCTGTGTTTTTCTTTCAGGGTATAAGGCTTCCTTTAATATTTCCTGCAAGGGTGGATTCTTTTTCATGAACTCTCTTAGTTTCTGTTTATGAATGTTTTAAACTCACCTTCATATTTGAAGGACAATTTTGCTGGGTAAAGGATTCTCAGCTGGCAGTTTTTCTCTTTCAGTATCCTAAATGTATCATACCACTGTCTTACTGTCTTCTTGCCTCCATGGTTTCTGATGAGAAATTCACACTAAGTCTTACTGGATGACCCTTGTATGTGATGGTTTGCTTTTCCCTTGCTGCTCTCAGAATTTTTCTCTTTATCTTTGATGTTTGGCCTTCTGAGTAGTATGTGTCTTGGAGTAGGCATATTAAGATTTATTCTGATTGGGGTATACTGTGCTTTTTGGACATTTAAGTTCATTTCTTTCATTAGAGTTGGGAAATTTTCAGCTATTATTTCCTCAGATACTCTTTCTGCCCCTTTTCCCTTCTCTTCTCTTTCTAGAACTCCCATGACACGTATGCTGTTGCGTTTCATGTTATCATTCAAGTCCCTGAGCCCCTGCTCTATTTTTTTTATTCTTTTCTTTCTTCAATTTCAGGTGTTCTGTCTTCAGTATCACTTATTCTTTCTTCTCTCATTTCCAGTCTGCTGTTGTATGCCTCTAATGTATTATTTTTTTAAAGCAACTTTAGATTACATAAATGTTACATAAAAAATATCGTAGATTCCCATAGGCCCCACCCTACCCCCACTTTCCCATATTAACAACATCCTTTGTTAGTGTGGTACATTTGTTACAATTGATGAACACATATTGAAGCATTGCTACTAACCGTGGATTATAGTTTACACTCTGTCCTGTGCAATATTGTAAGTTATGACAAAATATATAATGGCCTGTATCTGTCACTGCAATGTCATGCAGGACAATTTCAATGTCCTGAAAATGCCCCCTTATTACACCTATTTTCCCCTCTCCCTTCCCTCAGAACCTCTGGAAGCCACTGCCTCCACAACAATGACAAAAGTTCTTCCATTGCTTGAACAACAATAAGTCTATAGTAGAATAATAGTAATTCTACTTTATCCCATTGTTCATTCTCCAGTCTTGAGGATTTTGGGATGGTGATGCCCACTCTGCCTCTAATTGAGAGGGGGGCTTAGATTTCATGGGACAGATGGATGGAACTACCTTGCTTGCAGTTGCAGACTCTTTCTGTTCCTTGGGATGGTTGTTGTCCATCATCATCACCTTGTTAGTTGTCCTGGGTGAATCCAATGACCTGGAGAGTAGGTGTTGCAATTCTGCTGATATTCAGGGCCCAACTGGCACATGGATGGACCAACAATTTAAGTTGCTTGGACATACACCTATAAAGTATAGTACTAACTATAGATTCAAATAGAAGGGGCAGAAGAGCCATGTGCAGGAAAACCACAAATGAGTCCAATTCTGTCACACTGGGGAGCATAAATTCCAAGATAATGCCCACTGGCAGGACACCGAACTCCTAAGCTGTTGGCCCTGCCTATAGTGTCTGGATGGCTTTAGAGCCCTCAGGAGCCCCACTATTGGTGGCACTATTTACTGTGGCAGTCAATGAGATCCTGCTGAGATGTACATGAGCTTAACCTATGGAATGACCTTCTGACTCACTTTGAAATCTCTTAGCCATAAAAACTCATTTGTATTTACCATTTCCCCCTTATGGCCAAGGTCTTTTCCCAGGTGCTTTTTTCTAGTTGGTGCTTGGTAATAATCCCTTGGTGCCAGGGATGCTCATCCCTGGGAGTCATGTCCCATGCCAGGGGGAAGGTAGTGCATTTATATGCTGAGTTTGGCTTAGAGAGATGTGTTTTTTATCTCACCTATTGTGTCTTTCATTCCCATGAGCTCTGTTACTTATTTATTCAGGTTTTCAAATTCTTCTTTGTGCTTGCTCAGTGTCTTCTTGATGTTCTTTATCTCTTTAGCCATATTGTCTTTCAACTCATTAATTTGATTTTGGAAATTTGTGTGCACCTCATTGATTAGCTATCTCAAATCCTGTCTCTTCTGGGGTTTTGATATATTCCTTTTCTTGGGCCGTTTCTTCCATTTTCTTAGTATGGCTTGAACTTTTTTGCTAATGTCTTTGCATCTGATTATGATGGTGAGTTTACTCAGATGCTCGATTTCTCTCTTTCATTGGGTTTTAGTGGCAGGAAGCTCTCTGTTACTGCTGTTCTTTGATTCTTGGTTCAACCTGTTTTGTGTCTTTAGGATTGTCCCTGTTAGTTGCTCAAGTCTGGGCCCTGGACTCAGTAATGGGTTGCAGACCTGCTTCCTAAAGCCTTGGGGAGGGAGGCTGTAAAGGCCAGAAAAAGCCTCCCTTATTATTTTTAAATTTCCTCATGTGCATTTCTTTGCATGCCAGCAGATGGAGCTCTTTGGCCGCCCTCTCAGTATTATGCCTGTTTCAGCGCATGTTTACTGCAACAGGGACTGGATCAATGTGACAGAGGTTCCTGCCGGAGGCTAAGAGCCTCATAATTCAAACTTTCTCAGAGGCAGTTCTCCAATCTTTGCTGGCAGCCCTCTCCCTTTTCCCAGGTAGGAAATAATTCTACTCCCCTCTGCATCCTCAACAACCAGTCCCAGGCAGTAGGGAGGATGATTGAGAGGGTCAGATCTCTTTAGTCCCTTGCCCGGTCCCAAGGCAAACAATGGCGTGGCCTCGCTGGGCCTGGAAGGGCTGGTGGGACACAGCAGACCAAATCTGTGGGTCAAAAGCTGAGTCAGCCTTAGGCTGTGTCCCTCTCTCTCCCTTTGCCTGGAGAGGTAGGTCCCTGGGGCCCCCTTTGTCTGTAGCCTCCAGCCCCAAGTCCTGAGAATTCAAAAGTGTCTATAGTGTGGGGGTGGGTGCTGGCATTTGCAGGTACAGCTTTTAACTCATAGTTTTGCCATAGAGATTCCTTACTTTTGCTCCTCTCTCTTCTTGGTGCTATCCAGCCTTCTCTTGGTGTCCTAGATCCTAGAAGATTTTTTTCCAGACACTTTCTGCCTAGCTATTTTTCTGGGAGAGAAGAGAGTCCTGTGTCTTTATAGTCCACCATCTTCCTGGATGTCCTTGGCTTGATTTTAACATCCCACTGGTTCTCTCGTTATTTTATATGCAAGCCTTTTATTTTTGTGCCATAATTTTATATTTTGGGAGATTATATTTAACAGGTAGAAAGGTAAAGAGGAGTAAAGTAGGAGAGGAATGGATACTCAAGTTTCATTGGTTCAACATAGATATAGGTAATTACAGGGAAAATACAAGAGAGTATTGCAGAGTGTCCTTGGGGGGGGGGCGGGGAATAAAGAGTTGAAGTCTGCATTTGGGCCTTTCCAATTCTCTTTTCTCTGATTTCATAAAACTCTACCTTTCCTCACCTGCTGACCCAAGGCCATATAAATCTCTTTTCTCAGGGTCTGAACTTCCTCCAGGAAGTTATCTCTTCTTTCCCCAGGAAAAATCTCAGCCGAACTAAGAGGCTGTAACTGTGCATTTTTAGTCATAGATTTGAGTACAGCTCCTTCCTTTTCTTTTTGAAGGAGCTTGTTTAGAAGGAGCTTGAAAAGATCTCCCACTGGTGCATGTGTGCAATTTGGAGGATAAGAGTTCTGTCTTGTCTTGCTTAGTTCATCACAGAGACCAGAATCGGCAACCCAGCACACTGCTGCTGAGAGCTGCTCTTTCTCCAGTGCTCCTGACTGTAAAATATGCCAAGGAATTTTTGGTGTCTCTCTTCTGTCCCCATTTTAATAGCTGGTAATTAGATTTATAGCATATCACTTTGCACACCCTGATAATCTGATAGTGTGATGAAATTGAACTTACCTCAATATAGCCTGGAATTTGTTTTCTGGACCAAAAAAAAAAAAAGATTGAAAACAATACTGAAAATGCAGAAGTCCCTGGGAAGAAAACTGCATTAACTCATTGACTTAAATTCATCCTAGGGCAGGATTTTCTGGCTGTTTTCTGAGTAGAATGTTTATTTTCTTTAAGCAGGTAGTGGGTTGTATGTGAAGTGCTGTCAGGGAAGGAAGAGGAGCTGGCAGTGGATATTGTGGGGACTTGGACTACATTGCTTAACTTATCTGGGCTCCAGTTTCCTTCTCTGCGAGAGGGAGGAGCTCAGTGATTCCAACGGCCTTGGTCTGGACCCAGGAACACCAGCATCAACTGGGAGCTTGTGAGAAGTGCAGAACCTCTGGACTCATCCCAAACTCACCAAATAAGACTCTGCATTCTAATATCTCCAGGGGTCTCCCATGCACATGAAAGCTTGAGAATCTTGGATCTAAGATCCATAGGTCTGCTGGTCACAGAGTGAGACTAAATAGGCAGTCATTACACAATTTAATTTCTCCCTTCCCTCATTTCCTCCCTCGGGTAGTAGGTTGGAAAATATGTGTCTGTCTGTCCCCACTTCTTAGCCACTGTAAATACACACGAAAGGCTGCTTTCTCACAGGTACCCCACTGGCTCAGAGCAGAAAACCCCTATGTGCTAATCTTTGGCTAAGAGATCTAGTAAATGAATAAAACTGACAGGATTAATGGTTTAATTGACCTCCAAACTGTCATCTGCCATAGCTCTATGATCTAAAAATGGAGAGCTGGACTCTACAGTAAAAAGACAAACCATTCAATTATAAAATGGGCAAAAACCACAAATAGACATTTCACTGAAGAGGATATACAGATGGCACATAAGCACATGTAAAGATGTTCAACATCATTAGCCATTAGGGAAATGCAAATTAAAGCCACAATGTGACATCTAGGTACCTATCAGAATGGCTAAAAGTAAAAAATAGTGAAAACACCAAATCATGGTGAGGATGTGGAGAAACTGGATCACACATACATTGCTGGTAGGAAATTAAAATGAGGCAGGCACTCTGGAAAGCAATTTGGCAGTTTCTTATCAAACTAAACATGCAACTATCATATAACATTTCAATTGCACACTTGGGCATTTATCCCAGAAAAATGAGAATTTACATTTATATAAAAACCTGCACAATAATGTTCACAGAGGCTTTATTCATAATAGCCCCAAACAGGAAACAACCCAGTTGTCCTTCAATGAATAAACAAACCCTGATTCATTGTATCATGAAATACTACTCAGCAATAAAATGGAATAAACTATGGATGCACACAATACCTAGATGAATCTCCAGAGAATTATGCTGTGTAAAAAAAGTCAATCCCTTGGGAACACAGGTGGCTCAAGCCATTGGGTGCCTCCCTCCCACATGGGAGGTCCCGGGTTTGGTTCCCGGTGCCTCCTAAAAAGACGGGCACACAACAAACAGATACAGATAGCAGACAGGGAGCACAAACAATGAAGGGGGGGGGATAAATAAAATAAATCTTAAAAAAAAAAAGCCAATCCCCAAAGGTCACATACTGCTTGAGCCCATTCATGTAACATTCTTGAAATGATAAAATTACAGAACTGGAGGGAAAAAAAAACAAAGATAGAAAGAAAGAAAAAGAAAAAAAGATTCTTGCCAGAAAATTAAAAAAAAAAAAAAGGAACACTGTGTCCTGGTCCTGCTTGTGCTTTGATTATTCAACAGTGTAGGAGTTCCCGATGCTATGGCCCTGTGTAGAGTAGGAAATGGAGAAAGAAAGAAAAGGGAGAAAAGGGGAAGTTCTAAGGTTTTATTTATCCCCTAGAAAGCCTAACATTTTCATGTGAACTAGACAATTATATGAACTGCTCTTCCTCAGGAAAATAACTCTAACCAAAGCCCCACCAGCACACACTGTAGAACCTGCCAGAAAGCTTAAGAAATCACAGTAAATTTCCTGTCCTCTAGTGGGCGCCAGAGATCAGAAGCCCTCCGTTCATATCAGTCGTATGAAAGCCTTTGACCTGTGGTTTCTAAACATGGGCCCCCACACCGTGGAGAAATGTCTGCCAGGAATGTTCTTTCAGCTGCTTTCCAGGATTCTCTGTGGGTTCAGGCTTGGCTCAAGCTCTTTGCTGTACTCAGGCCCAGAGAAGCTTCTAAAACGAGCCTTTGTGGGCTGAGGAGCTCATCAAATTCTGTTGAGGGAGTTTGTGCAACTGCTCATCAGCCTGAGGTCTGACTGTGTATGCCAATAGAATGAGAGTTCTGGAACTTTTCTTTCTATGAAAGGCCTTTCCATCACAACCACTTGGATCTTTCCTCTTCAGCACTTAAGGAGTGTTTGCAGAATATTGTTGTCTTTGGCTTCCTGCTCTGCACAGTGTAGACATGGAAATGAATGGTGTAAAGTGAGGGATATGCCTTGAGCCCCATGTCAATCAAGCAGTTACTTGCCTTTTTTAGAGAACAAGTGTCAGAGTGGCAGGGACGCAGGCAGATGGCTCTATAAACTGAGACCATTTTAATTTCTTCCCCTTTCTTCTCCATATTCTCTCTCAATGCCAGATAGCATTTGTCAACTGAGAGATAACAAACTAAGCTCCAGAGCAGCAAAGGCATTTATTTGGGGTCTTAGAATTGCAATCCGGGGAGCACAGATTCAGGTAGCAACCCAAAGAATGCCCTGTCTTGGCACTTCTAGGCAAGGGTTTTTAAAGAAAATGATAAAGATTACATAAGTTGTTTGTGATTGGTGGATGTTTGCTCCAAATGTCCTCCACTTGGATAGTTTACTGAGTTCCTTACCTTGGGGCTGTGTCCTGGGGGTTTTGAGGAAGATTGCTGCTTGAGGCTTTGCATACTTTGGCAGTTTGTGATATCTGGCTGAGATTTGCATAAGAGTAACCTGCAGAATGACCTCCAGACTCCATTTTAAATCTCTTAGCCATGATAACTCTATTTCATTTCTTTTTACATATTCACTGCCACGACTTCTCCTATATTTGATTGGTGTTTTCTATTCACCAGAAAACCAGCAGGTAGGTGTGGTATCCTCAGTCAGGGAATCCCAATCTATGGACATTGCTAGGTCAACTTCCAAACTGGTTTCCACCACCATCCCTTGACGGGAATCAGGCTTGCCTCTCCCTACCCAAGTCAGCAACTCACACCCTTAAGATGAACTACTGTTTTTTCTTTCTTTCTTTCTTTCTTTTTTTAAATTTATTTATTCATTTATCCCCCCCTTGCTGCTTGTGCTCGCTGGGTCAGCTAACCACGCCGTGCGGGCGGGCTTGCCTTCACCAGGAGGCCCCGGAAACCGAACCCGGGGCCTCCCATATGGTAAACGGGAGCCCTACTGATTGAGCCACAGCCGCTTCCCTGTTTTTTCTGATCTCAGCAAGATTAGGGCTACAGCACTCTCTACTCCTAAGAACTCTCCTTCACTGCCAATAACTTGGATCCTTTAACAATTTTGATATTGAACAAAATCAATTTCTTTTCTCTGGATGTGTCTTTAATGCCAATTCCTAAGACACCCGGGTTTCAAATAGAGAAAGAGTTTATTTGGTTGCAAAAGCAAAGGAGGTAGAGGTCGGGTGTGGGTCAGCTGGTTGGGCGTCCGTCTCCCATATGGAGGGACCCGGGTTCGATCCCTGGGACCTCCCGGTAAGAAAAAAAAAAAAAAAAAGCAAAGGAGGTCAATCACCTTAGATGGCCCAAAAACTGCCTCCCTGATCTGCAGAAATTCTAATATTTTATAACATCAGGGTGCCAATGAATAATTGGGGTGGAGCTGAACACAGGTTCCTTCATTAATAAACATTAAGGGGTTGAACAAGCTGGGGGTGGAGCTCAAACCAGGGGGAGTTGCAAAGTTACAATCATTTTCAGAGATCAAGGTTCTGAGATAGGAAAGTACAGAGTAGAGGTCAGTCCCAAGGTCTTCCATATGGAGACTAAAGAGAGGAGGGTGGTGTGGTGACCATCCCAATAGTAAGCACGTAGGAGGGTGAATTCAATCTAGAATTGCCACCACAATAGTAAGCATACCAAGCGTGAGCCCAATCTAGAAATACCATGCCAACAGTCAGCATGCCCAAGGCTGAGGCTAAGCCTAGGGTAACCATAAACAGACCACTCTCGCCAGCTTCAGTAATTTCAGTTATAAAATAGGCAGAACTACGCATACAGCTCCAGCTGACTTTTTGGTGTTTAACATTCTGTAACTCCATTTTTTTGTAAAAGCATAAATGTTTTCCTTTGACCAAAAAAAAAAAAAAAATGAGTAACAGTTTACTCTTTATAATCTATATCAGTATATAGAAAATCTGGTAAAATTAGGTTAAATATTGCAAATGCCAAACCATTGTGTATGTGTCTGGAGCATTGTGTGGGCCAGAGGTAACTGCAGCCTGATATAAAATGGCATCTTTACCCAATTTCTTTCCCTTATCAAAAGAAATTCACACACACTTACTAACATTTAGCATTTAGCTATAGCAACCTGAAGATTAAATATTTGAATGTAAATGTAAGTCAGAAAGGATAAAAGTGGGATTTACAGATTTTTTTTCAGTTTGAAGAGGCTACATCTCCCAGTGAAGTAGGACTGCTTACATGCACGGCAGCAGGTCTGTCATCTTCAGCCTCGGCAGGGGCTTTAACTAAGAACCCTAAGGGGCTGGATTGTTGGGAGGCACCAAAGCCTTTGGGGACTCTCCTGGGGTGCAAGGGTAGGGTAGGATGTGTTTGGAATTGCTGGAAGCATCCCTCAAGGCACCGAGGCAACTGATGGGCCCCAACAGCTGGGCTTCACTCCCCTTTTTTGAAGGTGAGGGAGATAAGAAAGAGGGCAAAAACGTCAAAGCAGCCCCGGTGGGGTACTCCCAAGGCAGAAAATTAGCCCCAACCCACCGCCTAGGTGAGTCAGACAGGCAGCTGCCTAATGGAGCAATTTCAAGGGTGCTGAGAAGGAACTGTGCCTCTTCACCTGTTCACACTGATCGTGGGGAAAAAAATTTTTTTTACAGGAAACAAAACTTCTCATTCCACTATTACACTTAAAAATGAAACTATTCTGACAGAGAGAAATAAAGAAAACAAACAAAAACTGAATACAATTTGTTAGAGAAATGAACAGCACTGTGACTTTTCATGAAACTGAGCTTGGTAAGTCAGGTGTGGGGAGTGTACAGGAGGGGAGCAAAAGCACAAGGGAGCACTGGGCTCCTTGTGCTGGGGAAGGAGACAAACTGTCAACTATATAGTTTAGCCAGGATCAGGGTTTCTGTCGTTATGGGTTTTTTTTTTCCCTTTTCTTTCTCAAAGATTTTAAAATAAGGTGCAGCATTTCTGTGCGGCAATGTTTGGAATTAGATGGTGCATCCATTAACTGGCACTTGGCAATGCTTTTATTAGTTTTTTGTCATCATGTACTGACTCTAGGTAGTTGACATATGAAGTGATGTTGTTTCCTTTTCAAATTTCTGCACTCATTTCTCTCCTCAAACAGGTACTAAAAGATAGCTAATGGCACTTTCTATATTTACTAAATATCAATAGAGGGTCATTTAATAACATTGCCAGTGACACTTTAATGAAAACACAATCTCCATAGTTGCTTTTTTTTTTTTTAAACCCTTCGGCCAAATTTTGAAACCAAATATTATTAATTTTGTCAGTTAAACAGGTAACCTGGTAAGGTTTCTAGTACGTAATTGGAAAATGAAGATTCAATTTCTGGAAAGATAAGTAGTAAACTGTTAACAGTGGCTGTCTCTAGGGAAGGGAACTTGTGATTGGGGGATGAAAGACTTACCTTTCTCTATATTCTTTTGTACATTTTGAATTTTATACCATGCGAATGAATGACCTATTACAAAAAAATTATAATTAAAATAGATGAAACTTAAAATAAGTATTCGGGAATCTAAAATAAAACTCTGAATAATGATTTTCCCTCTTAAGCTGTTTTTTTTTTCTTAAACCTTCAAAATAAAGAACGAAGCTCTGCAGTTTAAAAAAGCCCTCCCTCAGGATAATCAGCGTGTCAAGACCTCTTGTTGCGGGAAGCGGCTGTGGCTCAATCAGTAGGGCTCCCGTTTACCATATGGGAGGCCCCGGGTTCGGTTCCCGGGTTCGGTTCCCGGGGCCTCCTGGTGAAGGCAGGCCCGCCCGCACGGCGTGGTTGGCTGACCCAGCGAGCACGGGCAGCAAGGGGGGGATGAATGAATAAATAAATAAAATCTTAAAAAAAAAAAAAAAAGACCTCTTGTTGCATGTAACTATGAATCTTGTCATCCAATGAGTCAAGACAGGGGGTTGTCATGTGCTCTGGGGGGATGGGGAGGGAGGAACAGAATAGATCAAACAGGGGGTATTTAGTGGTCAGGGGAAATGTTTTTCTTTACCTTACAGTGATGGACACAGGACATGGTAAATATAAAAAATTATTAAACTGTACCGTCTAAAATGTAAACTATACTGTAAACCACTGACAATGTTTAGTAGCTATGTTTCACTATCTGTATGACAGTTATAACAATGCTACCATCCACATACAAAAAGGTTTTAATATGGGGTGAGGAAAGGGGGAGGAGGTTGGGTATATGAGAGTCTCTGGTATTCTGTCAGTGACTTTGCTGTGACCTAAAACTTCTTTGAAAATTAAATGAAAATTTGGAGACACTGGATAGTGAGAGGGGGAAGGTGCTATGGTACAGACTGAACACCCAATAATGCAGTGATAAAAGGAAAAATGTCAAAAAAAATTTTTTTTAATTTTTTTGTTTTTTCCCATTTTTTGGAATATTCCAATCCTTTAATTTAATTTTTAGTGTTTTTTTTTTTAGTTTCCATGTATTTTATCTCTTACATTTAAACTTATCATTATTATTTCATTTTCCTATTAATTGTATTTGGCTATTATATGGGCTTCATCTTTAAGGAAGCTTTGGATCACAGAAGGGTTACAACGGGAGCAGAAGAGGATTGTTGGTGGAGAGTGTCAGGGATGGGGGTTTCATGGGAGGAAGTTCACCTGAATATACATAAAAGATAAATAAAATTGTTCAAATGATCAAGGGGTGGGGCATGGTCACAGTGGGTGGAGAATCACTCAATAAATGAGAGAATACTGAATTCCCAGCCTGGAGAGCTCTGCCACATTCTCCAAGGGAACAGCAACAATCCCCCAATTGCAGGGGCAGGGTCTGGCTAAGAAGGATGGTCCACTGATGGGTTCTTGTTATTGATGACTAGCCTTACCAGTCCTAGCTCTTGAAATTGAAACTTAGCCTATTGTTATGGGGTGCCTAAGGGTTGCCACCTGAGAGCCTCCTTGTTGCTCAAATGTGGCCTCTCTCTAAGCCAAACTCAGTATATGAATGCATTACCTTCCCCCCAGTATGGGACATGACTCCCAGGGATGAGCCTCCCTGGCAATGAGGGATTACTACCAAGTGCCAACTGGCAATACAACTGGAAAAAGACCTTGAATAAAAGGGGGAAAAGGTAAATACAAATGAGTTCATATGGCTAAGAGACTTCAAAGAGAGTCAGGAGGTCATCCCAGAGGTAACGCTTACGCACAACTCAGTAGGATCTCATAGAACACCAAAGTGGATATCACCCCAAACAGAGGGGCTCCTGAGGGCCCTGGAGACACCCAGGTCCTATATAAGGGGGGATAGCTCCAGAGATTGATGTCTTATTAGTGGGCTCTACTTTGGAATCTGTGCTCCTGAGAGTGACAGAGTTGGACTCAAATAAGTCCTCCCTGCACATGGTCCATCAGTCCCTTCTATTCAAACCTATATGTGGTGCTGGAGTTTGTAGGTGTACTTCCAGAGACTGGAACCTTTGGCTTGCCCATGTGCCAGCTGTGCCTGGAATCTCAGTGGAGCTGCACCTCCTACTCTACAGCTCAATGGACTCGCCCAAGACACCTGGCAGGGAGATGATGCTGGACAACAGCCATCCCAGGGAATGGAGAGAGTCTGCAGCTGCAGGCAGGATAATCCCATCCATCTTATCCATGGGATACAAGCCCCCTCTCACTTGAAGATGGAGTGGACATCACCATTCCAGTCCCCTCAGGATTGGGGGAAGAGCTATGGACTAGAGTGGACTTACTGGTATTCTGTTGTAGACATATTGGGATTCAAGCAATGAAAGAAATTACAACATTGATGTGGAGCTAGTGGCCACTGGACGCTTTCGGGGCAGGGAGAGGGAAAAGCAATTGTAATACAGGGGCTTTTTTGGGACTTGGAAATTATCCTGAGTGACATTACAATGACAGATATAGGCCATTTTACATCAGCATATACCATGCAGAACTGTGTGGGAGAGAGTGTGGTCTACAATGTGAACTATGGTCCATGCTTAGTGGCAAAGCCCCAGGATGTGTATATCCATTGCAGGTGATGTGCCACACTAATGAAAGATGTTTATTTTTGTGTAACATTTATGCAATCTAAGCATCTTTTAAAATATTAAAAAAAAAAAAAAGCCCTCCCTCCCTCACCCCCTGCATTTTAATAGCTATGCATAATTCCTTTAAGGAGGAATGAGCATGTGTGGGAGTTAAAAATGCATTTAATCCCCCCCCCCCCCCCCGTTTGACAGAAGTGTGGTAAGAAGGGCCATCTGTTTTGTTTGAATGAGAAATGACCCATCATTCTGATTTCAATTAGCCTCTTTGTAGCTTTTATGTTCTGTCTGGTTCCACGGGTAACAGCTCAAACTAAGTGTAGAGAAGAGCTGGCCAAGTTCTGCCAGTGCTGATTTGTTTTAACAACTGTTAATGAACATAGAACAAGTGTACAAGACAATGTTGCTGGATACACTCTAAAATGCATAATTTTACGGAATCAAAATAGCATGTTCTGGAATCTAAGAACTAAACAAAATATTGAAATGGTGGCTTTAAGTCATTATATTAAAAAGTTTAAATATTTAAAAGCCATATCACTTTGTCATCTAAATTCCTAGTATCAATCAACAAATGTTTATGGAACACCTACTGCATGCAAACTATTCTTATGCCCTTCTAGGCACAATTCAAAGTTGAATGTAAGCAGTAGTTGCTGTCCTTGAGACAGACGTTTGCAACCTATTTGGAGGATAAGCCTGCAAAGCTAAACAAGAATTTGAGGAATATTTAAGACAACAATAGGAGACCTGTTAAACATTCGTATGTAATGAATTATTATGAATTCAGAGAATGGGAAGGGATTACTTTGGTCAAAATCTTTACATTAGGAGGAATTTGTTTATTGGTGTTAGAGCAAGACTGGAACACATCCCTATATAGCTTTTTTCCCTTCCACATTCCCCTACTGGCTATATTCAAGCACATACACACTTACACACATATACATAAATACATTCTGGGTAAGAGATTTACAAAGGTAGGTGTACAGCATCTAGGCTTAAGATAACCGAAGATACATTGCTGCATTGGTGAAGATCCAACGTCGCCTGCATGACTCTGGGGAAGACAGCCCTAGGCTTGGCTCTAGTTGTCACTCTTTCCCAGGGTGTGTTTGTCAAAAACATGCTCTGGGGGAAGCGGATGTGGCTCAAGTGGTTGGGCTCCCGTTTATCATATGGGAGGCCCCCGGTTCAATTCCTGGGGCCTCCTGGTGAAGGCAAGCTGGCCCGCACAGTGTGGTGAGCTGATGGCCGGGGAGGTGCAGCAAGATGAAGTAATAAAGGGAGACAAGCAGACACAGAAAAATGAACAGCAAATGGACACAGCGAGCACAAGTAGCAAGGGGGGGGGGACAAATAAATAAAAATAAATCTTTAAAAATAAATTGAGGTATAAAACAAACAAAAACATGCTCTGCCATGCCAGATTCCTGGGCCCCCATCTCGCACTAGTTGGTTGCTCAGTTCTTTGATGGATTCACATAACTGGTCTTAAGCAAGTCGTATGAGTGGGCAGGGGGGCTGTCATTTTTGATGGTGGGTAGTTTGTGCAATTCCAGTAATGACTTGAGTCACATTTTCCCTCGTGTAAAATAAGTGCCACTCCACTCAGATGGAAGTTCCCAGTTCTTACCATCTGGTTTTTTTATGTCCTGAAAGAAGATTCTACCACCTAAGTTCTGCAGTTTCATCAGTTTTTAATCATGTTCCCTTTCCTCAAGTGATAGGAAAAATTATTCAAAGTCACGTCACCCGGGGCAGAGTCATAAGTATGGATGTCCTCTGAGCCCTGGTGATGGTGGCTACCTGTGAGGGGACCCTGTAGTATAGCGGGAGCTTGGCAGCAGTACTATGGGATGGGTCTTGAGGGGCTGGTGGGACGAGTCCTTTCTTCCTAGCAGGAAACCGGGCAGCAGCTCTCGCAGTATGGCAGGCCCTAATGTCAATACATTAGTTTACTGCTGTTCATGAGAAAGTGACAGTTAAAATGCTGCAGCACAACTCGCCTGGCTTTAGTATTAGTCAAAAGAACCTGTTCACTCTGACCTGGCCTAAGATTTTCTTTGATAATAATGCTAACCAAAAAAGTTAGCTCATATATAGGCTTAAAATCAGATTTGCATTTGTGTATCTAATATCAATTGTAAGGCATCTAGGAAAGCTAGCTTTTTAAAAGTGAACATCCTAAGTATTTAAAATTGTTACAAAATTAAAGGGTATTCTTTAACCCTCTATTAAAGTTGTATGAATTAAAGGTTCATATAAATACTTTAAAAAAAAGTGAACATCCACCCTTAAATCTACCATTATAGATTTATATCTATCATATTCTTAACTATTTTCAAATAAATTAATTATATGAGCTGTTATAGTGCTATTTATCATGGTCAAAACCATTTATGTGGCTTAGACAGCTTTTTGTTTAAAATATCCAAAGGATAGGGATGTAAATATTAATTGAAAGAAAGCTAGAGAATAATCTAGGGACTGAAAAACAGTGAACCCAGAGGTGGATGAGCACTGTGGTTGATGGTACAGATGGAAGAGTGTCCTTCTGTGAGCTAGAGCAGATGTACGTCATTATTACAGGGTGGTGGGAATGTGGAGAAGCATGGGAAAAATACAATTGGTGTAACCTATGGACTGTGGTTTAAAAGCAATACTGTAATATTCTTGCATCAATGCCAAGGCTATACTGTGTTGATAATGGGTGGGGGGCAGTGTAGCCGCTGGGCAATTTGATGTAGTTTTGAATTCCAAAAATATATATTGGATTATGCTTGTAAACTGATCTGCTCACCTGGGCATGATTAAGTTATGATTAGGGCGTTGACTGGGCCACGTTAGTAGGGTGTTGAGCCCCACCCCTTGGTGGGTGGGGAATAAAATATAAAAGGCATCACAAAGAAGAGAGTTGAAGCAGTTCTGAAGTTGGAGTTTTGATGCTGGAGCCCAGGTAGGCGAACAGATGGAGGAGCTTGGTCATGAGGAAAGAAAGAAGGCCCTGGGATAGAAACGAGCCATTCGCCTGAGAGTTTACAGCTGGCCTTGTGGACAGAAACAAAGCTTAGAAAGCCTCATAGTCTACAGCTGACCTTGTGGAGGAAACAGAGGCACTGAGCCCGGAGAGAAACGCAGCCCCGGGAAGAGAGGAACCCAAGAAGCCTGAACCCTGGCAAACATCGGCAGCTGTCTTGCAACATGTGGCAATGGACTTTGCTAAGGGAAGAAACTTAAGCTTTATGGCCTGGCAACTGTGGACTTCTACCCCAAATAAATACCTTTTATAAAGACCAACCCATTTCTGGTATTTCGCATCAGCACCCCTTTGGCTAATACAGGCAGGTATGGAAAAAGTGTGCCAAATGTACACTATGGATCATGGTTGGTGGTAATAGTCTGATATTATCTGATAATCTGTAAGAAATATTTCACCACCGTATGGTGTGTTGGTGAAAGGGTGCTGTATGGGAATTCTACACGTGCATGATTGTTGCTAAGTTCACAAGTTCTGTAATAAAGACGCATCTTAAAAAATAATAGGGTGGGGTTGGGGGAAAATACACCAAACGTAAGGTATGGACTACAGTTAGTAGTAAGATTTTGATGATGCTCTTGCATAGTTTGTAACAAATGTTTCACCACAATGCAAGGTGTTGGTGGAGGGGTGATGAATGGGACCCCTGTATAATGTTATGCATGTTTATTTGGTAAGTTTACAACTTTTACTATACACTTGTTTATGTATGTTCATGTATGAATGATATACTTCAAAAATATATATATAAAAAAATATCCAAAGGAAATAAGGACATTTTAGAGCCAAGTTTTTTCATTAGAAAAATAAAATAATTCATTAATAATTAGAATGCCAACTATATCAGTGGGTCAAAGAATGAAAAGAAAAAAAAAAAAGAAAAATGTGAGAAAGTACATATGAAGTTCAAATGAGCAGGCTGAAATCCAGTAGTATTTAAAAGGCTAGAGGAATGTGTAAAAACAATAAATTTAAGTGTTTCAGACTTCAAATTATATAGTTAAGGAGAGAACAAATCAGAAGGGAACAGCCTTTAGTGCCTTTACAGTAAAAATATAAGAAAAGCACTGTTTTTTCAAATATAGATCCCATTGTAGGCAGAAATGTTATGGCTGTTGAAAAATATAAATAAGGAAAAAGATTTTCTTAATGACATAAATTTACATATTAATGAGACACCTGAATGTACTGTTATCCATAGGCAGAAAGTCAGGAATACATTGTTAACAAAGGTTATCCTGGTCATTAGAAACCAAAATCAAGGAAGAAGAAGAAGAAGAAGAAGGAGGAGGAGGAGGAGGAGGAGGAGGGGAGGAGGAGGAGGAGG
>JAKSZT010054334.1:5548577-5667703 GCA_026826555.1 Tolypeutes matacus
CCCCCGGCGGAGGAGGAGGAGGAGGAGGGGAGGAGGAGGACCCGCCCCCCCCCCCCCCCCCCCCGCCGCCGGCGGAGGGGGAGGAGGAGGAGGAGGAGGAAGAAAAAGAATCACTAAAACCTGTAATGTTTTATGTTTCAAGTATTTTGGGTTTTGTGACGATACATATTCTTAGATAGTAAATGTAAAGGTCTTTGAAAAGTATATGGTATTGCACAAATTTAAGGTATTGGTAATTTTCAAGTCAAACACTGAGTAGAGCAAAGAAATCAGATATCCACTTACGACCATAAAGAAACATTTGAGCTGCATCTGTGGCAAGCTTTGTACCTTTAGTGCAGTGGGTAGATATAGATCTATTTGCCTACTGGCCTCAAACCGTCTCATTACCTAAATGGCACAAATTATAGTCACTTCTTGCAATTAAAGCACTGATTATATACTACAAAACTTAAAATTCAAATACTATAAAACATCAAGACTACTTTTTATGTTGGCATTGCTTAGATTATCACATTAGCCATCAGAGTGCTGAGACACTGAGAAAATGAGACATAAATAGGTAAATTCCAAAGTGACAGGAAAAGGAGAAAGATTATAAAGCAGTCCTTTATTATTTCAAAAACATGTGATTGCCTCCTGTGTTCACAGCACCATGGCAACCAAGATGAGTAAGATAGGGCCTCTGTCCCAAAAGAGCTCACTTGTAATTTTAGTAGGGGGAAAGAGACACCCAATAAATAATTACATTGTAAAGTATGAAGTAAGCGATTGTTTATTAATGAGGATTTAAAAAAACTTTATTCTAAACAAAAAGCTGAGGTTCACTGGTTTGCTGAGCAATTTTGGTTATATCAGAAGCAGCACTTTTCAAGCAAAGTAATAACCTTGCTAAGGAATACAAACCTAGCCCAGAACAAGCCTTTTGTTCTCTGTGGGGTATAATTCTCCACAATTGCTGTCAGAGAAACTCAGTCATGGTGCGGATACCCCCGTTGCCTTGTTAATCGTGAGGCTGTTTTGTCAGGGCAGCAGAGCCCTGGCCAGGAGTGCTTCCCTCCCCCCAGGACACCAAGCACTGAGTTTCTTCCAATAGGGGTCACTGACTTAACAGCAATTCAAGAAATGAATTCCTGTGACATTCAGTTCAATGGTTCTGACTTCAGTGCTATAGATTCTGGTAAAGAAAGAGAACCCTTACTATTCTTGGTTTTTCACTAGATCATTATTAGGAGGTATATTAAAACTAAAACAAAAGTGACCCATATTAAAATAAAGTTGTAACTTTTTGTGTTGATATTTTTATCAGGTTTGAAACAAGGATTATGGCAACAGAAGATTAGTATGTAATAAAGAACTTTGAAGCAATTACACGTGAAACACTTAGGTTGTTTTCTCTCCTGACCAAATTGTTACAAATTCCAACATGCCACACTTTGTGTAGTAAAACAAATGTATATGACTAATGTCTAAAAGTTTGCTTAAGTTAGCCCTAATTACTTCTATATTAAAATTTTTGTTGTTTTATTAAACCTTTGAGAGGGCCTTTCCTAATTTCCTAAATTAAGGGAGACAACATGAGCAAACATAGTTTGGGGTTGATGGAACATATTATGGAGGAAGAATAGTGGTGCAGTTTTGTCTGCTTTAGATCTATCACTTTGCAGTGCCTGCAGGTTTTACTGCACAGAAACATTCACAGAACAGGGAGACCAGTCAGACGTTTGTTGCAGTCGTCCAGAGGAGATAACAATGCAGGCCTCAGTGGTGGAGGTGGCAGAGAGGAAGCAATGGATTTAAGGACTTTGGAGGCAAACCCCACAAAACCTATACTAGCCAGCTGAAGAGAAGTGCCTCGGATGACCTCTGAGTTTTGGTTAGAGAATCCAGGATGAGGAGGTTTGCGGGATGGAGAATAGGTGAATTTGCTTTTGAACACGAGCTTGAGGTTCCTGAGGAACATTTAGGTGATAGGCAACAAGCAGTTAGCTGGAGATACAGGTAACGGTTATGAAAATGAGAGCATGAAATTGGATAGAGAACAAAACATCAAGTAGGCCAAAGATGGAACAGGGTGGAATACCAACTCTTGTTGGGTGGGCAGAAGAGGAAACCCGCAAAGGAAACCGACAGAAATGACAGAATTAGGATGAAAAGAACTGGAGTAGTACAGTGCCTTCTATTCGAATGCACTTCAGAATACCTCTGTAGAGCCAGGGCATGTTTTTTTTTTTAAACAAATTTTGGGATTCTATGTAGGGGGTTCACATCCCAGACTTGGAGAAACCTGCTTCAAGGTTACAAGGAAATACTGAATATCATGTGCAAAGAACTAGTAACTTAAGGACTGAAAAGAAACCACTGGATATGGTAATTAAGTAACCACAGGAAAACTTAGCAACACCACCAGCAGTAGAATTCCGAGAAGCCAGGATGGCAAGAACGGATGAGACAGAGGTATGGGGGAGGAAGATGGAGAAACAGGTTGATAGAATATATATATATATATATAAACATGGAAGTGGGGCATACTTAAAAGCAGAGAGCAAGCAGAGGAAGGATTTGAAAATACAGAATTTACATTGTGTCCAGTTTACAACTATAACATTACAGTTATAAATGATGCTACAGCGAACATCTTTATGCCATTTTTTTTTTTTTTTTTAAGATTTTTATTTATTTATTCATTTACCCCCCCCCCCGCCGCCTGTGCTCGCTGGGCCAGCCTACCACGCCGTGCGGGCGGGCCTGCCCCCACCAGGAGGCCCCGGGAACCGAACCCGGGGCCTCCCTTTGGCAAACGGGAGCCCTACTGATTGAGCCACAGCCGCCTCCCATCTTTATGCCCTTTATTATTAACTACTTCTTAGAACTTTAGACCTTAAGTTTGAATACAAGATAAAATAGGTGCATTTTTATGATTTTTGATTCACAGTGCCAAATTGTTTCCAAAGGGTTATGACTATCCCAATGTTTACTGCCTCACCAATGCATTAGAAGTCAATTTCACCTCACTTTGCCAGCAGGGGATACTTTCTTTTTTAAACTGCTTGGTAATTTTTTTTGTAGTTTCTATTTCTTTTAGCACAAACAAGACTAATTTTTAAAATATGTGACTTGTTTGAAAAATATCTCATGTCCTTTGCTCATTTATCTTATGAAGTCTCAATGTTTTTCCTAGTCAATTTCTGTGATGTGTTGATTGATTTTTCTAAATAAAATAGACATTAACCTTTTTTTAACTGAAAAATATATATACATAAAAAGTAAAAAATACAAAGGGAAAATTGAAGGAGAAAGAAGGGGACTTGGAAGACACAGGAAGAACCATTCTTGAATAGACTGGAAGACAGTTGAAATTGTAACTAATATATGGTGAATTGTAGCAAAAAGTGTGGGAGACCCGTGGCATCCAGGGTACTGCATTAAAACCTGGGCTACCTTGATGTTTTGGGCAAGGACAACAGGTTGAAAACAAAATGCCACTTTCCTTAATATAGTGCTCAGGACTAGTCCTGCAAAATGGACAGACCTCTAGAAATACCCCAAGTGGACCCTGGATTATCAAAGAATGAATTTAACTTTTCTCAGGCAGGAAAATACCTATAATCTCATTTCCCCAATCTTCACTTACACGCTCTTTTCCTTCATCACAACCATTTTCAGCTAAAATGCTCATTAAAAAAAAAAAAACTTCTCTCTGGAGTTCTTGGACTTTTCTATGTTTCACACAGCTATAAACTGCCCCCGACCCCCCGGGGAATACTCAAAACTAAGGAAAACTAGAGGTTATAGCTAATCCCCTGCACATGACTTAGCCAGGGTGTTTTTTTACTGGAGAACATCCTATACACATCATGGAAACTGACTCCAAGACAGTTATGAGCAAAGTCTCAGAAAAGAGGCTTTTTTTCAATTCCCATCTCACCACCTGTCTTACCCTCCTTTTTACTGTTTCCTTTCTCATCTTTCCTTCTTTCTAAGTTATTTCCTTTAATACTTTTTTTTCCCAATTGCCCCCTCTATTGTTCAAGTGTCAAATATAGTTACTTCAAAGTATAAAGACAAAAATATATAAAAGTTATATCAAAACAGTAAGTTGGTGCAGCGTTGGTGGTATAGTGGTGAGCATAACTGCCTTCCAAAACAGTAAGTTGACTGTTTTTTTTTTTTTTTTTTTTTTTTAAAGATTTTATTTATTTATTCATTTACCCCCCCTTGCTGCTTGTGCTCGCTGGGTCAGCTAACCACACCGTGCGGGCGGGCTTGCCTTCACCAGGAGGCCCCAGGAACCGAACCCAGGGCCTCCCATATGGTAAACGGGAGCCCTACTGATTGAGCCACAGCCGCTTCCCTTGACTGTTTTAATCACTAGGCAAATTGTTCACTTAAAGAAAAATAAAATTGAAGAAACTTAACCATAACTAACAAAACTAGCCTGGTGTCAGAATCAGAGGAGTTTTGATAAAATCCTCTTTTTGTTTAGTCAACTGGCCCATCTCAAAGGTATCTTAATGGAGTTACTTATAAAACTAAATACACTGCAAGAGATAGATGAAATAAATTTGAAAGGAATTTTTCTATTTTAAATCCTCTATGTGAGAGGTTAAAAATAACTAGAGGGGAGCGATGTAGCTCAAGTGGTTGAGTGCCTGCTTCCCATATTCGAGCTCCTGGGTTCAATCCCCAGTACCTCCAAAACAAAAACAAAAAAACAAAATTAGAACTCCTTACACAATGATATTTCTATTGGTTTCACTATGCAATTACTCTGGTCACTTTTTTTTCTTTAAAGGTTATCAACATAAAAACATTCAGTAAGAACCCAGCAACATAATATAAATGACAGTAATTTTAGTTGTAAGTTTAAAGACAGTTTCCATTGCCCTCATAAGCAGCAAGCATTCAGTCCCTAAACTACAAGCGGATATTTTCACAGTTATAAGCAGACTATTATCTCTGAAATCATCCCAATTTCTATATTCCACATAAATGAACTACAGTTAGTCAGATGAATATGAAACAGAAATACTTATTTCTTAACTCTCAGAAACAAAGTTATTTGTGAAATCCAAATTAAGACAATTCAATCATAAAGGTAAGATGAAGACCTGCTAGTCACTGTTGTGTAAAGATTATAACAAGTGACTTTCAAAAAATTAAAAGTGTTGTATTCTGAATATCAAGTAAAAAACATAAAATCTTTAGTGACAACCTAGTAAGAAGGCCTACATTATGTACTGGACTTACCTCTTTATCTGACTAGAAATGCATGACTAATATTTGTTATTACCTAACAGAGAAGATTTTAGATTTGTCAGAAAGTCCCAAGGCTGGAATTTCATTTAGATCAAAACTCAGAAAGTGTTACATTAACAAAATTCAGTAAAATTTGATAAAATAATATAAATCATTTTTAAAACAACCCTGGAAAATACATTTGTATTTACAGAATCTCTTTGACTATATAACGGTAATGATGCAGTGAAGATGTTTTTACAATATTTATTAAGATAACAAATTTATAAATTGAAAGACTCAGAGGCACATAGTTTAAAAGGCCAATATCATGGGAATAATGAAGTCAACACAGAAAAGTAAGAAGATATGAACAGTTACAACCAATACAAGATTTTTTTAAAGCCACATACCCCCAGTGAACACATCATAGGAATCATCCTTCAAAATTACCATGATAAAAAGTTATTCCCTTCAAAAAAAAATAAAATAAAATAATTATTTTCACCTACCGAGCCTAGAAAATCCTATTTACAATGAACTGTCCTGTATTTCATCAGTATTGTTTAATATGGCCTCCTCTCTTCTGCCATTAGAAGTCTTGAAAATTTTAATAGCTATGTATTTACAAATGCACATAATATTTAAATTTGCTCTTTGTTGAGAACAACTGAAAATATACTAAATCGAATCACAATACAAATGTTTAAGTTTTGAAAACACATTTTGTGGAGACAGGCGTATAGGGAAGAGGTGTATTTAGAATTATGCTGTTTCTGAAGGAATATTAGGCCAGTAAGTCTGATAAAACTCAAGGCAGTCACAAAAACAGGTCTTTGTTGATGAAGAATTTAATTTATTTCTGTTTTAACTGGACACACTGGGCTTCTTCAGTCAACTTTCACCACACTGTATATTTTGGTAACAAACCAAAAGCATGCAAAGAAGCCAATTGTTCCTATAAAAGAAAAAAACAAAAATAAACTATTTTTCAAGGAACGTTTCATAATTTACACAAAAATACAGACTTAAAATGAGTGCTTCCCTGAAAACAAACTATAAACTGTTATCCACCAGGAATATATCATAGATCCAGGAGCTTTTGTGAAAAACACAACATCTCAAATTTCTTTCAGAAACTGATAGAACATTTTATGCTGTAAAATTACCCAAGTTTTCTATATAACACATCATTTTTCATTACATGCAAAATACTGAAATTAAAAAATAAAAATGACACAAATTTTCCTATTTAAGAATACTTTCTTATCACAAAATAGAAAATTGCTATTAAAATTTTTTTCAAGGTATGATATGAAAATTAAATAGAATGTCAGATTCATAGAATAATTAAATGGGATTTTTTCCAAGAATAGTTATTGGGGGGGGGGGGGTAACAGTTTTTAAAGAATTAAATAATGTTTAATAATTCAAAATTTTAAAATGTTAAAAAGTTAGGAGAGCAGATGTAACTCAGTGGTTGAGTGCCTGCTTTGCATGTATGAGGTCCTGGGTTCAATCCCGGTACCTCCTGAAGAAAAAAGTTAATATAACTAAGAGAACAAAAATGCATCACAGCTAAAAATGAGTGGCTGCTTGTTACCAGGGAAATAAGCACCAACTTTATTACAGTCCCAGCTGTCTAAGCCTACCATCCTTGGACAAGTCAACTGACATCTCCAAGTCCATTTCTTTACCGTGTTAAATAGAGATAAATTTACCTGCTCTAACACTACCTCCATAGACTGTCAGGATAAAGTATATTAAACAATTCATGAATAGATTTGCCTTGATTTTCAGGTATCTTCACCACTCTAAATACCAAAGAACTTAAAATGTTAGATAGGGACGTACTTTAAATGTAACAACGAGTGTTAAGTGGCTGTCTCATGGCCATGTAGGTGGTAAGTGTGGATAGAATTCAAACTCATTTTTTCTGACTTCAAGTAAGGTTCCTTTTTTATACTACACTATACTTAGATTTACTAAACATAAATCCAGAGACTCTATTTTGCAACAGGATATATATTAAATTGTGAAATCGCCTAACATATTTAAAAAGTAAACTGAGGTATACCATTTTTTTTCAAGATTGTCTTCTTGGAAATGTACAGAATACATATACATATCCACTGTGTAATTTTTATATTTAAAGCCCCAAAGGTTTTACATTCTATAAATGTAATATACAGAAAAAGTATTAAAGGAGATTTTCTAAATCAAGAGACTATTATTATACTCCTTCATACACTGAACACATACTGAATACTATGTGCAAGGGATTGTGCATGTTTTAGAGGGGAGACAGATATACCTCTTGCAAACTGAAAAAGGGTTTATTAAAAGGCCTGGCAACAGTCTGTGGTTAATTTCAGAAAAGTAATGGTGAGAACATAAATATATTTAAATAAGCTTGTGATTAGCTGGAATTTCAAGATGACAGAAGATATTTTAATATGAGAAAAACACTTTCTCGTCATCCTGCAACCCAAGAAAGTTGATTTTAGTTGATTAATTTTGTTTCTAATAAGGGATAATGTATATATACAAGAAAAGTGGCATCTTTCCTTATGTGACAAAATAATTATATTTGTTTTGAAAATCGATTGACTTTACATAGAACGGTATCAGTTTGGAGTTCTGAAGCAAAGAGAGATATACTCCAGTTTAGAAAAATTCAATACATTTAAAGACTCACCATTCTTTTATAGAGAATCTTTTTGACAAAGTGAAATATACTAAAATTTATTAGCTTAACTGGCTGATTCAATTTGATATGGCTCCAGAAGTTAGACTACAAAATTTGCTTTACTTTGAGTGAAAATATGACATTTAAAAAATCAAGAATAATGAAGTTTAAGTGATGGCTGAGCTATCATTTCCTTTATCATTTATACCTGGAAAAACAACAGGTGTTTACTAAGATTGTTATTTTTTATGTGTTCACAAGGAATCAATTATTTTATGTATGCATTTATGGACATGACAGATATAGATGCACAAAGACAGTAATACATCGTTTCACGGCCCACTGCTGTTGTATAGACCATTTATTAAGATATGTGGCTGTGGACTCAAGTCCATCATATAGCACCAAGAGACACATCACCCTCCCACACCCCATATGTCTGATCAATGATCTGGAATACAGAATAGATAAAAATGCCTGAAGCCTGTTATATATGATACAGCAGCAGCAGGGGCACATCAAGACCCTACCTTATGCCCTTAAACGTTAACAGATGAGTAAAAAGTAGAACAGTTTCAATTTAAAAAGAAAGAGGAGTTGGTCTTTTCTTTTTGGCTGTTATATTTCCTCATATAGCATGCAAGATGACCTTAGATAAAATTTTAGATATATATATTTAATGTAATAGTACTTTTTGGTGACCAAAGAAAAGTTCCATAATTTTCTTTTTTTAGTTCAGTCACTCACTTCATAAATGATTACCAAGCACCCACAGGGCTCATAGAGAAAGCTTTTATCTATTTGGACAGAGAAGATATATATAAATATCAACACAATACACAATATATCCCATTAGGTATGGGAATTTTAAAGTAGAGATAAAAACTTCTAGTTCAAAACTTAAAGAATAAGTAGTGCCCTATTATCATCTTTCTTTTCTAAAAATTATCTTTTCTTGATATCACCTTATTCTCAACCTCATCTTGACTCCACCTGCCCAATCTCTGCTTACTCCTAATCTTAGGTGGTTATAGCCTATTATGAAACGGGCAAAAGAAAGACTATGAATATCATTAAGAGTTTAACAGAGTAAAACCCTGAGACTTACTAGTCCAGATCCCCCTGTAATTTCAGCCAATAATGAACCTGGCTTAGCCTTCCCTTAGGTTCTGTTTCATCACCTGCAGTTTACTGATATTCAACTCACATGCTGGGTAGACCAACTATGCTTAGTTGTGTTGACGACTAAATATAGGAGCACCAAATAGTAGAAGCCCCCATGGGTTTTATGAAAGGAAAATATCTATAATTTATTTGTCTAAAAAGTTAACTAAAAATAATCATTTTGATTCTTACCTGTAAAAAGAAAGAAGATCAAAACCATTATCATGGTGTAACCAAAGTACAAAATAGTACTCGCTGTTCCTGTGATTTGCAGTTTTGAAAAGAAGTAATGTACTGCATATATTAAGAAATAAACTGCAGTAAAGCCACTGGTAAGGAATGAACGCCATTGCCAATGATAATCCTAGGTAGAAAAGAAACCATTAAAGAACAAGAATTATCTTCCAATTAATTAAAACCATAAAACTCTTAGAAGAAAATGTAATAGTACAACTTTGTGACCTGGGAATTAGGGATGGAGTCTTAGATATACCACCAAAAAAAACCAGACAAACTATACTTCATCAAAATTAAAAACTTTTGTTCATCAAAGGACATTATCAGGAAACTAAGAAGACAACCAATAGAAAGAGAGAAAATAATTGTTAACCATATAGCTGATCAGGGTTTAATATCCAGAATATATAAAGAACTCCTACAACTCTACAACAAAAAGACAAACAACCAAATTGAAAAATAGGCAAAGGGCTTGAAAAGACATTTCTCCAAAGAAGATACAGAAATGATTAAGAAGCACATGATAAGATGCCTATTATCATTTTCCATAATGCAAATCAAAACCACAATGAGATACCGCCTCACACCCATTAGGATGGCTATAATAAAAAAGACAAGTGTTCCACAGGCTCAATCAGTAGGGCTCCCGTTTACAATATGGGAGGCCCCGGGTTCGGTTCCCAGGGCCTCCTGGTGAAGGCAAGCCCGCCCGCATGGCGTGGTTGGCTGACCCAGTGAGCACAGGCAGCAAGGGGGGGATGGATGAATAAATAAATAAAATCTTAAAAAAAAAAAAAAAACAAGTGTTGGCGAGGATGTGGAGAAAGTGGAGCCCTCACTGCTGAAGGGAATGTAAAATGGTTCAGTTACTATGGAAAACAGTTTGGTAGTTTCTCAATAAGTAAAATATACAATCATCATAGGATCCAGTAATTCCACCCCTTTGGAGATACCCAAAAGAAATGAAAATAGGTACTCAAACAAACACCTTTACACTATTATTCATGGCAACACTATTCACAAGTCAAAAGGTGGAAATAGCCCAAATATCCATCAACTGATAAATGGATAAACAAATTGTGGTTATATATACAGTGGAATATTGTTCAGCCATAAAAAGGAATGAAGAACTGATACATGTTACAGTTTTTGAGGATGAACCTCAAAAACACTAGTGAAAGTCGTCAGACACAAAAGATCACATATTGCATGATTCCATTTATATGAAATATCCAGGACCGGTAAATCTATAGAGACAGAAAGCAGACTGGTGATTGTCAAGGTGGGGGAGGGGGCACGCAGAAGTAGAGGGAATTGGGGAGTAACTTCTTAATGGGTATATGGTTTTATTTAGCGGTGATAAAATGTTTTGGAAGTGGACAGAGGTAGGGGTTATACTATGCTGTGAATGTTTTGTTCACTTTAAAATGGTTAATTTTATGTTATGTGAATTTCACCTCAGATAAAAAAAAAAGGCATACCAAGTATAAGAAACTTAGATTTCATCTCCTATATAGAAAAACAAACAAAAAACCACTATAAAACAATGGATTTAAGATAACGTAAATTTTTAAAAATCAACATTACCTATAACATAGGGATGACATCACTTTGCCATGTTACTATGAATATAATTTGTTACAATGTAATCACTGAAATTTTAAATGAATTTTCCCACTTAAAACATTTATTTTTACTACATTTTCAGTCTAGAAATATCTACATTATAAAAAGAAAACTAAATTTTTACATTAAACATTTAAAAAACTCAATGAAAATTCTGTACAACTCCATGTATAATGTGCTATTCTCAGGAAATTAATATTTTAGTTTCCAGTAGTAAGCTCTAAATAATTATACTAAACTGCGGGACTATCTTAATTCAATTCTAAATAGGCCTATACTTCATTTAGGAATACAGGACAATTTCTATCATAATAAACAAATAACTACAGAAATTATTTTAATTAATAGTATTCAAACTTACCCTATGCATAAATTTTAAATACTCTCTACAAATTAATGTAACTGAATAGTGCTAATACATACCTCTGCACATAGATGGAAATAGCAAAGCAGAATTGTTGCTTCAGAACATGTAATAACCAAAATGATAAACACCAGAAAAAGGAAGCCAAACATATAATACATCTGATGAGACCTATAATCAAACATATCAAGATGAAATTATAAATATCTTCCCTTTGAAACAGTAAATGACAATCTTTTCCTTTTTCTTGAATTGAAAACATATGCTTTTTTCCCCCAACTAATCAAACAAGACAAATTCTAATAGGTTTGAATTTGGGGGTGTGGCAGGGGAAGGAAAGATGAGGCAATGTCAATGAACCTTACCTTCTTACTCAGGTAGAACCTGAAACTCCTATTTACATAAATATGCATAGTCTACTTATCTACTGGTGAATCAGACACATTTGATAAAAAATTAAGGAAAAGCAGAGCCATACTAAGTAAAAGTTATTTTTGATACATTATGGTTTCTCATCATATATGATGAAATCAGTTGAATTTGGAAAATTACTAAAACAATAATCTAGAAGGAAAGAATATATTCTAATCACTTTCTAAAAACCCAAAACCTTAGTTCTAACTTTATGCTACCTCAAATCTTGTCACTTTCTGCAGCAGGAGCCAATGTGACCAAATAATGATCATATACTGCAATATATACACTATAACTGAGTGGCTCAAAATTACACTATGAGTTTTGACATAAGAACAAGAAATCACAGAATGGAAAAATCTTAGGATTGGAAAGTACTGTGAAGGTCACCTAGCTCAACCCTTCTTTCAATGCTTGCTTGAATCTCCTCAGAGTATCTTCTCTTAGCAGCATTATAGACCAGTTCTGTGAGAATGTGGTTTTGGCTAGTCTTAGGTTAATTATCTGTCAAAAGGCAGCTGTGTGACACAGGCAAATTACTTAACCTCCAAAGCCTCATTTTCATTTCTATAAAATGGGGATAAAATCCATCTCACAGAGTTCTGAGAATTAAGTGAGAATTAAGTAAAAAAAAATTAAGAGTAAGAATTAATAAGCTCTCAATTGCTGTTATTATTATTATTCTTTTTCCCTCGTGGAAAAGATAAAATTAATAATCTTTTGGCTCTTAAGAGTCCTGGTGACTGGAGAACTGCTTACATATATAAGATGTAAATAATAATCCATATAAACACAAAAAGAGAAAGCTAATATTACATATAATGACAACGGGAGTAAGAAAGGACTTTGTCCTTAGCTTACCAGATACTATTCAGAATGAAGAAAAGCTGTATAAAGATGCACCCAAAGGGTAAAATCCCTCCCATGATAATACCAGGCAATGGCTTTGTGTAGAATGACTGTTCAGGAATCTGACGTGGAATCTGATTGGTTCGAACGGGGTGTTCAATGGCCTTCAATAAAGAAAGAAAGAAAAAGATTCATAACTACTTATCTATTTTTAAAATTCTTCTTCATACTAAGACCATTTACCTGCTTTTCCTCGGTGTCCATGCAGACACTAATGGCAAGAAGAGTCTACCTAAGTCATCAAATTGAAATTTGTATTTAGAAGCAATGAGCCCAACACCATCAAATACAATATTCAGCTTGTCTACTGGAATAAGTCACCACTGTTTCCAGCAGTTATCCACTGACTAATGGTTTTAGACAAAATAAGAAATACACAAGGAGATATATCATACTTGGAAAATGATAGTTAATAAATAGGTAGAGTTAGGTTTTTTAAAAAATAAATAATATGTTTACTGTAATAAAACAGACGGTTCTGAAAATTTTGTCAATATATTTTTATTTGGAGGTGACCTACATCATCTTTATAAATAGCTCAATTTTACTAAGACTTCAGAAACTAAGAAGATAATGAATGCCTAAATGAAGGTCATATGACCATAAGGTATTGGTGATGTTCTCAATTATTCTCTCTTTGATAATATCCTATATGGTATTATAAAACAACTAGAACCTAAAGTACCTAAAAAAGCTACAAAAAAGTATGGATATAGAAATTCATTTTCCAGCAAAGAGTTAAAAAAGCTCTATATAGTTTGTGACTTTAAATCAAAGTTTAAAATTTATTTTCATTGAGAAAACCTATGGACTAGATTATTTTATGTGTAGATATTTATGTACATAGGCAAAAAATGATTACATTATTCTTTAATTTTTATGCTTTCAATTTTGAACAGGCATAGTTTTGGACTTTTAAATACCTATTTAAGCTACCTAATTTCAAGACTTTTCAAACTCTGTCACTTTACTATTTACAATTTATAGAAAAAAACAACAACAAAAAACAAAACAATACCAAAGAACTGAAAAATCTCTTAGTAGCCTGGTGTGGCAGGGGCAGTGGAGACTATGAAATAATGATTGTTTCTGCCAAGGCATTTGTGTCCCCCTTACAAAGTATACATAACATTATTTCTTTCTTTTTTCTTTTGGTGGCACCAGGGATTGAACCCAGGACCTTGTATGTGCGAAGCAGGTGCTCAACCACTGAGCTACACCTGCTCCCCTATGTTATTTCTTTTAATCTTGTGGGCTTGATATTTTCAGAGAAGAGTCAGGGATAATAAAGTGGAGACAGAAAAAGATACTGATGATGCCAGAAGGATAAATTCTCATTTTCCTCTTAGCCTGAGGATGGAAAGGGACAGTGGAGGAAAAGACAGACAGAAAGAAGAAAGGGAAAAGGAGGAATAGAGAGGAAAAAGAGGGGGACGGATGTGGCTCAAATGGTTGGGCGTCCGTCTCCCATATGGAGGGACCTGGGTTCGATACCCGGGACCTCCCGGTTAAAAAAAAAAGAGAGGAAAAAGAAGAAAGGACTGAGCCTTGATTATAACCCTCCTTAAAATCAAATATGAGAAGTATATAAAATTTATTCCAAAATTACATTAAAAAAAAAATTGTTCTTTCTACTTTGCAGTCACTCTTCTTACAGCTTCACTCCCTAGCTCATAGTCTTGGCTTCCTTAGTGAAGTAATGCAGACTAGAAATATTTATTCTTAAGGAAAAAGTGCATTATAATTTAGTTTAAAAAAAAAAAAAAATTTTAATGTTAAAAGCTCAAAGTTTTCACTTATTTATATTAGCATTTCTTTCCCAATTAATCTATATTATATTATAAAACTTTGAAATCTAAGTTTACACCTGTAATCTCTCTACCACACTCTTAAATAATACTATTTTAGGAATGACTGAAATTTAACTAAGAATCCATCAATTTTCTATGAAATCCTGATTCCAAAGGACAAGTTATATCTTTTAGGCACTTTGATGATATCTTTTAAGGTGGCATATGCTCATTTCCATAGCTGAAATTCTTTTGAACAGGTTAATACCTATAAACTTACATTCTTCTTAAAACCAAAGTATGCACCAATAAATGTTAGAGGTACAGATATGCAGAACCAAAGGGCCAATATGGCAACCAATGTTCCAAAAGGAATAGCTGCTGAAGATCCTTCTCCCCAGAGAATCAGATTCATTATAAAGAAGTCAGCAAAAACAATCCTGAAAGACACAATAGGCTTTTGGGTAAAATCAGAGTTAGAAGCAAAACAATACAGTAATAATAATATGCAATTAATATTACAATTTAAAAGAAAATACCAAATGACATATGTAGCGGTTTGGCATTTGATGTAATTATGAATTCCAAAAATAGATATTGAATGATGCTTGTAAACTGATCTGTTAATCCGGGCATGATTTAGTTATGATTAGGGCATTGACTGGGCCACGCCAGTAGGGTGTTGAGCTCCATCCCTTGGTGGGTGGGGGAATCAAATATAAAAGGCAAGGCAAAGGACAGTTGAAGCAGTTTTGATGTTGGAGTTCTGGTGAAGAAGGAGAGAAGGCCCCAGAATAGAGAAGAGCCATTCACCTGAGAGTTCACAGTTGGCCTTGTAGAGAGAAGCAAAGCCTAGAGAGCCTCATAGTCTACAGCTGACCTTGTGAAGGAAACTGAGGAGCTAAGCCTGGAGAAAAACACAGCCCTGGGAAGGGAGGAACCCAAGAAGCCTGAACCCTGGCAAACTGTCGGCAGTTGTCTTGCTCCAACACGTGGCAATGGACTTTGCTGAGGGAAGAAACTTATGCTTTATGGCCTGGTAACTGTGGACTTCTACCCCAAATAAATACCATTTATAAAGACCGACCAATTTCTGGTGTTTTCATCAGCACCCCTTTGGCTGACTAATACAACGTAGTAGAGGAAAACCCCTTCAGTTCCTGACTTTCTATTTTTTCTCTGCCTCTGGCATTATTAGATCAGATGGTTCTCACCTCTCACCTGCAGCAATATTAAGCATGTAGCTGGTCTCCTACGACTCTTTCCCACCACCAAACCAGCCTCCACACTGCATCCAAAGTGGTATTATTTCACATGTTGAAAAATACCCTGCTTTATAGAATAAGCCATTTCATATAGGAAGGAGGAAAGGGAGAGTAACAGATGAAAGTTAGGAAGGTCACAAAGTACAAATGCTTTCCTCAAAGTGTCTTCTACAACTGCCTAGTGAAAGAATGAATTACACTTTCAAAATGCTTCACTGGAGATAATTAAGCTATTAATTTAAGCTAAAAATGATTCAATAACCAGTCAGAGAAAAAATATATATATACATCATTGTTAACTTGTGCTCTGTAAGCCAAAGTGAATGGGATCTCTGAAAACTCAAGGAGAAAGTATTCCAATTTAGACAATGCAGAGAGGTAGAGAATAAAGACAGGGAAATGGCTGCTAGATTTAAAAGTGGGAACATCACTGATAATCTTAAAGAGAAATTCCAGTATAGTGATGGGGGAAAGACAGATTACAAGGGTTTATGTTGCAATAAATGCTGAGAAAATGAGAATAAGGCACTACAGACTATTTTTTCTAGGCATTTTGTTGGTGATGGGAAAGAAATAGTAGAGAGGAAGATTCTTATGTGAAGTTCTTTTTAGGATTTGGGAGACCTAAGCATAATTATAGGAACAAGAGGTGAAACGTGAAAAGAACATACAGAAAGGGAGAAATGGAAGACGTCAGAGATTAGGGGGAATACTTGAAAGGCAAGATTATGAAGGAAATCACAGGCGAGTCTTGGTAAGGATGGTGTTGATTCTACAAGAGGGAAAGGCAAAGGGTATGTCTTGAGAAGAGCATTAAATCTGAAGAGAACATGACATGGCTGAGATCATGTAAATCTTCAATGGAGATGATAATCTGAGAGAACGTTTATCCCAAAAGTGTTAGGACTGTCACTGCTGGCCAAAAAGCTCTTTCAATTCTGGTCTACAAAAAGAACAGTCCTACGGTTCCAGATTTAACCTTTGACTTTTATCACTGCTGATTGTTTAGGGGACAGTTCCTGCCCATCACAAATTTGGGGCTTGGGGAGAAAGTAATTTCTACTTCTAGGACCAGAAACACATCAGATACTTGATATCAGAAGCTATCCTCCAGAGAATCATGTTTTTGTTTTGTCCCCCACCCCCACCCCCAGTATATGTTTCTCTACGTAATGTAACAAACTTCAAAAAGTGGTGATACTTTCGATAAAAATCTGAAAATATATGCTTGTTTGAACTATCTTCATGTGAGGACACTTTCTATGACTAGGTCAAAAGCTTAAATGCAGTCTTATGAGACAACATGTAAGAATGACTACTATAAACTATGAAACAGACTTTTAAGAAAAGGAATAAAGAATTTTCTCATGTCTAAAAGGTACATTTCCTAGATAAGGTATATAGTAGTCTTTTGGCAAATGTTTATTAAATAATCCACTTCTTTTATCTCCTTTAAAAAAGTAAATTCATGATTTACTTTTAGTTACATGATTTAGAGACAGAAGAATTAAAGAGAAAGGAACTGAAAAATTGGGAACTAAATTATGACTATATTAAGAAAGTAATAACCAAAATCATCCACTTACCCTGGACAAAGAAATGATGTTAATAAAACGTTTGTTTTCCACTTCTCACCTCCAAAGGCTATAGAAGAAAACAAAAGTGGTATAACATATAGACTTTTCTTTAAAGCAAACCAAATATACATACTCCAATTTTGGTATCCAACAAATTGTCAGACAGCACTGGATGTCCACTTTTAACAAATGATAATAGCAAATGATATGATATTCCCTTATCAAATGATCCAAATTAGGGATACACATCAAGGGTCTGCCCTGGATAATTCCTGCTTTTGAGGACTGTTCTCTTTTTTCTAATATTTTTACCTCAAAACAAAGCAAACCCCCTAAATTCTAAGCCACTATCAATAAATGGGTCTATGTATAGAAAAAGCACACTAGGGATTCTGGTTTTTCCTATGGTCCGTTTCAGAATTTATTATAAAACCAGACACCCCCAAGCCCGACATGCAATGCATTTCACCCCCTAAACAAAAACATGCAACACATTTAAATTTTCATAGTAGATCTGAATCTTTAGGACTCCTCTAGCACTGAAGTACAGTTTCTGGCAAGTGGTTATGGTGGGATATTAGTGTGTAAGGTAAGGAGACTAAGAAGAGTAGAAGGGTTATGGTCATCTGACAGAAAAAATTTCCTTATGAACTTTATTACTCGTCTTTGCCCCTCTATAATTTGTATTTTTTTCACTTTTAAAAAATGATTTTAAAAACCAAATAATGAAGCATATAGAGTAAAAAAATGAAGGTACTCCTCTGTTCCCAGTTTAAAAGTCAGAGATGAAACTGGCTGAGATCTGAGAATAGCTTTGATTTTTTAAAAAAGTTTTAACATAGTTTATAAACAAATTTAAGTACCACTTGCCTTAAAAGAAAATGAGAAATACACACATATGCGATCTGAATTCACATCATTACTGATAAGGAGACTTGTGAAATTATTAATTCTGTATTGAATATATTCTCACCAAATTTCAAATAATATTTTTTGAAATATTCAAAATGATTCTATAAAATGAAGTATTTTTGTGACTGAATGTAGCACATCTAAGCTGTTTGGCCAAACCTGATAAGTCAAAACTTAAAAGTAAAAGGAGGGTAGCAGTGACAGATAAGCAGTACCTAAATTTTCTTATATCACTGAATAAGCATTTTTTAACAAATAAATCTAGGGATATCATTCACTCTAAAAAAGACATCACCAACCAGACTTCTTTTAAATAATGGTACACACCTATAATGCATATTGTTTAAAGAGCATTAACTATGTAATACAAAGACTCAGACCCCTGACGACTAATGTAGCAAACCAGATTTCTAATTTGATACCAGTCAGGGTGGCTTTTACTTACACTTATAGAATCTGGCAGCAACATAACCTGCAGGAGTTCCCAGCAGCACCCATAAGACCACAGCACAAGTCATCAGTGCTCCTCTATTGGCAGGTGACAAAAATCCCAGGCAAGCAAAAACTAAAAAATAAGTGACAAAGTTATTGCACATTTTATTACTCTGTTTCCTGTGTTGTAAAATGGTAGAAGAACTGTTTCATTTTTCAAACAAGAAGTACAACTTCATGAGAAATCCCATACTATCTTACCATGCAGCTATACTGAATCTTAGTAACAGTTAATGTAGTACATTAATATGATCGCATACAAGGCAAATTCCACTTTGGACGTTTCTTGTCAGGGTCCATAAGATCCAGTAATTCCCTTTATCAGGGAAGGCCAACTGGATGTTCTTGAGTGCTTACAGCTCTTTCTGAGATTCAAGTACAGCTTTTAAAATGAACATGAATAAAAAAAATTCCCACTATGAATTATACTTTTGTTTTGTTTAAAATAACACTGGGGGGAAGCAGCTGTGGCTCAATCAGTAGGGCTCCCGTTTACCATATGGGAGGCCCCGGGTTCGGTTCCCGGGGCCTCCTGGTGAAGGCAAGCCCGCCCGCGCGGCGTGTTTAGCTGACCCAGCGAGCACAAGCAGCAAGGGGGGGATAAATGAATAAATAAATAAAATCTTTAAAAAACAAACAAACAAACAAACAAACAAAAAAAAAAAACACTGGGTTCTCTGAGGTAACAAACAAACAAAAAAACCATACAACATTCAGACATAAGAGAAAAAGGATTTCAGAGTACCATTAAGTTTATGAAAACAAATTACTAAAGGTATTGGTCAATGACTCAGGGAAAAGTCTGGCTCCTACCCTTATCTGGTCGGTTAGCTACTACTAGTAAGAATAAAAGTACTATCTTGTATTTATAGAGATTCCCAGCTTTAAACTAGAGCTCAGAATTGGACCTGTTCAGAATCACAAGGCTAGTAAAGAAATTTATTTTCAATAAACATTTCAAGTCATTTTCTAATCCCAGCAGTAAGAAAATCCCCATTGTTCCCCTCAAATTGTGCATAATCAAGCACATACAGGGAAGCGGCTGTGGCTCAATCAGTAGGGCTCCCGTTTACCATATGGGAGGCCCCGGGTTCGGTTCCGGGGCCTCCTGGTGAAGGCAAGCCCGCCCGCACGGCGTGGTTAGCTGACCCAGCGAGCACAAGCAGCAAGGGGGGGGATAAATGAATAAATAAATAAAATCTTTAAAAAAAAAAAAAAAAGCACATACACAAGCACACCTTTTGATTAGCATCAACTCAGGCACAAGAAGAGAAAGTCAAGAGCAGCTGGAAACAGATCAGGGTAGCTTTAGAAGCTCTCTCAAAATTTCAGCTGGGATGTACTTCCACTTTTCTTCTTCCCTATGGTATCCCTGCTACTCACTCCCAGGCTGAGAAATGGACTGTTCTTAAGCAGAAAGCTCGGATTCTAGGATTTAAGGAATATGATTCCTATCATTTCCTATCTCAGGCTCTAAAACTTCCCTTCCTTACAAGTCCACTTTCTAGCTGGCCCCCAACAAAGACCAGGTGGCAGAAGTAGCTCCTGATAAAATTTTACTTGAAAATTTTAGCTTCAAGCAATCATTCTGCTCTAACTCCACCTTGATTCACTGGCTATGCCCAAATTTCTTTTTGACACCATCTTCCAACCTAACTGTTCCAGTACAATATACTCTTAAGTTCTAGCCCTACCCAAAACTGTATTTCCTCATTTAAGTTGATCTCCATTAAATTGTTAATACAAAAAGAAGTATGATTTAGTTAGCTTTCAAATAGAGCCCTAAGGTGTGAATCAGTGGTTCCCAAACTTACTTAAGTGTCAGATATTTAGAAGTGATAACCCTCTTTGCAAAGCATTTATGTAATTAATTCCATCATAAAAAGTAGGAACAATTTTACTACAGAAAAAAAAAATGACTAGAGTATTACATATTTACTATGCAATCAAACATAAGAATATTCTTAAATGTTCATTAAAAAAGAATTAAAAGGTTAGCTGTTTCTAAATTCTTCCAGTAATATTCATTTACTACTGTTCACATGAAAACAGGGATCAATAAGGGAAACAATTGGGTAATAAATGTAGAGTGAGAAAATTCTATTAATAAAAAAATTTTTTTCTTTTAATTAGGAAGACTGGGGAATTCATGTATTCCTAGAGGGCAGTCTCAAAACCACCATTAACCTCAAAGGGAGGTTATTAAAAAAGAAAAAAAGATTGTCCTAATAGATAATTCAACTAATAAAATTTCTTAAGAATTTCAGGCGGCATGAGGAGATATTTTTTGTGTAAGAAAGTCTTTTAGAATACTGCTAGAGAAAGAAAAGGCCTTGCTTCCTAAATTCTTCCTAAATGAGAGATGTGTACATGTACAACTGGTTTCCTGCCCCTTTCCCTCTTCTTTCCACTTCCTTCAGTGGGGAGTGGGGAAGGTGCTCCTTCCCCTGCAGGTTGGGAGCAAGTCAAACTGAGTGACCCTGATTCCAGGCCATTTAGACTTAAGACACAGATGGTCTCTAAGGACCTAATTATCTCCAGTTTTAGTGCTACCATGACAAAGGCTTGGCCTTTTTGGAACTAAAGGGAGATATAAAAAGTCTGTCTTTGGGTAAAGCTGACCCTTTCTCAAGTCACTTATAGTCAAAGTACTCTAGTCTAGCCACCTCACTAGACTAGACTGAAAGGACTCTAAGAAATAATCTAGTCTAGCCACCTCACTTTGGAAAACTGGTTTTCAAATAATTATTTAGAAAAAAGATTTTCTATATTTTAATTTTCACTTAACACTTACATAGAGTCACAAAAGTCATAATTAAAATCTGTGTCCCCGATCCTAGAAAGACAGACAGCAGCATCCCTTTCCTTGGAGGACGGAATATATCACCATGAACAAGTTTCCAGCCAAATTCTTCCTGGGCATCCTCCTAGGAAGGGAATGAAATCAGTTTAATTTTCATGTAGTATCACCAAAACAACTAGATAGTTCACTGTTGAATATGTTGTTAAGTAAAAGTTTTTAAAAAAACAAACAACTTATTTAAAATTTGAAGTAATAAAGTTTTATTTGTGGCGCTTTATATGGCTTTCTTGAATTGTTTTTAAAAGGAATGTTATATGTTAAGGTCTATGAATATAGTTATTGAGACACTTTAAAATTAGTTCTCATATTACATGTACTTCACAGGTACAATAAGCTTAGTTGTAAACATATTAATAATAAATTTATGCCACCAGCCCAAACTGCTCCCCTAATCTCCAGACATATATATGATAATAAATATCTCCACTTGATTGTCTCCACCAATTCTCTCCCCACCTAAACCTGTTCTTTCTATAGTTCCCCATCCCCCTCCCCCCAGGAGATGAAAACTCCATCCTTCCAGTTCCTTAGGCTCTAAAACACTGGACTCATCCATGATTCCTCCTTTTTATTTTCACACCTTGTATATAACCTTCTAACAAATTGTACAGCTCTACTTCCAATATATATCCAGCTTGCTGGTTCAAGCCATCACCTCTCACCTTACTACTGCAGTGGACACTAAACTGATCTTGCTGTTTCTGCTTTTGTCCCTGGTCAGTAGATACTCAATACAGGAGCCCAAGGGATGCTTTTAAAATTTAAGACAGATTATGTCACTCCTCCTTCCTCCAGACCAATGGCTTCCTTTCTTCCTCAGAGTAAAAGCAAAAATCATTATAGTAGTTTGTGCAGTCCTACATAATTTGGCCCTTCCCACCTTTCTGACTTCACTTCCTACTTATTTTCCCTTCATTTCCTCTGTTCCAGCTATACCATTTCTTGACTGTTCCAGGTATGCTCTCATCTTGGGACCTCTGCAGTTGTTGCTGCCTGCTCTGCAATGCTTTCCCCTTTACCTCCTAATGTGTGCCTGGTTCAAGCCTTCATACCCACCAAGTCTCTGCTCAAATGTGTATGTGGGAAGCTGGTGTTCAACCACTGAGCCACATTGGCTCCCCTGAGTTGTTTTTTCCATTTGTTTGCTTGTTGTTGTTTCTATTTTTAGGAGGCATTGGGAACCAAACCTGGGACCTCCCATGTGGGAAGTGGGCACTCAATTGCTTGTGCCACATCCGTTCCACTATTAATTTTTTAAACTTTTTATTTTGAAGTAATTTCAAACTTACAGGACAGTTGCAAAAACAATTCAAGAACCATAAAGAGAACTCCAGCTTAACCCTCAACCCAGACACACAGATCCAACAACTTTTAACATTTTGTCACATTTGCTGTTTCATTCCATGCATCTGTCTATTTATCTGACCCAAAAGTTTAGTCTCTCAATTGGTTAAAGACTTGATAGGGGTCGGATGTGGCTCAACTGGTTGGGCATCCGTCTCCCATATGGAGGGACCCGGGTTCGATCCCCGGGACCTCCCGGTAAAAAAAAAAAAAAAAAAAAAAAAAGACTTGATATACAGACATTGACCCACAGGGCAACCCCATCTCTCATGCTTTCCTTGCTTCCTGATCTGGCCTCAGCTCAGTTTTTTCAGGAGTGGGGTGGAACTGGGGGAGCCCTTGAAGTTCTCTTAGATGTATCAAGCTCAGCAATGCACCAACAAGTCCAATACGTCAAAGAATGGCTGATTATTTATTCATTCAACAAATATTTATTGAGCACCAACTATGCTAGGCACTGTTTAAAGCACCAGAGATACTGCACAGAGGAAAACATAAAAATTCCTGCTCTCATAAATGTGTGTTCTCATGGGGAAAGCACACAATAAACAAAATAAGCAAATTATATACAACAGTTGATTTTCATTATTCACTGTAGTTACATTCCATAAAGTTGCTGCAAACTCTGAATTTGCGAATACTAAACCATCAGTCCTAGGGGAAATACAGGGTTAGATTCCTGAGAGCCCTTGGTCATAACAATCTTGTCAAGCAATCAGTACATAACCTTGTTTTATGTGTTTCTGTCTAAAGACGCCTTACCTAATATATACTGTTGATTCATTAACATTGAACTCAGGGCCAACAGTGCTGTAAGTCATGCCTGTACAAAGCTTATAATACATTTTCTTTGTAAGGCACATCACAGCCTTTCTGTGCTTATTAGACAGCACTTTAGCACTACACTTGAGGGCTATTTTAAAAAGCCAAATCACCAACAAAAAGTATAAAAATGCAAAAAACGTAGCACTACATATACTGCAAAAAGGATACTTGTTTACAATATGAGAGCTGAAACAAAAAGGCAGAGTATTGCCTTTTTTGACCTCAGTTTGGTGACTCAAATGTTTCGCCACTTTGTGTATGTTCACAAATAATGGTAGAAGCACCCTGAGTATTGATTTTAGGGTTATAAATAAATTTTAGTGAGTACATAAATTCACCAATACGGAATCCACGAACAGTGAGGCTCACACTGTAGTATGTTATATGGTGATAAGCACTATAGACATAATTTAGTAAGTATGCATGTGTGTGCATTAGGATGTAACCTTATATGTAATTTTTAAGTGTCAGGAAGATCTCACTGAAAAGATCATATTTAAGTAAAGACCTGAAGGACATAAAGGAGTTAGCCATGTAAATATTGGAGGAAAGCACATTTTAAGTAGCAAGAAGAGCAAGGGTAATGGTTTGAGGTGGAAACATGCTTGGTGTGTGTGAGGAATAGGAAGATGGCTGGTGTGGTTGAACAAAGCTCTGAGAGTAATGGAGGATTACATCATGTAGGGCCTTAGAGGCCCTGTAAAGACTCTGATTTACTCTGAATGAAATGGGAGGGTTATGATCAGGAGTAATATGCTCTGACTTATGTTTTACCAGAATCACGCTAACTGCTCTACTGAGAAAAGAATAGAAGGAGGAAGAAAGTGGGAGCAAGAGAGGAATCAGGGCTGCCACTGGCCCACATCCTATATGGTGCCTCCGTACAAATTAAGTAAAAAAATCCTATTAACTCTGCAGCTATTTGGAATAACTAAATTATGAAAAGAGTATTCTGAAATTTTAGTAAAATATTTAATAAGATATAATCAATAAAAATCATGGGAAAAAGACTTGTAGAGTGGGAATGCTTAAAGCTTATAAATGTTAACAGGTTCTTTTTCTAAGATCAGGATAGAAAGGCTGGAGAAAAAGGATGAAGAAACTAGGGAAAAGAAAATAATAAAAGTCTGAGCTTTTTTGTATTCCTTACAAATTACTGTGATTCTTGTGGAAGTTTTATTAGTATACTGCTAATGAAATGAAAATGTATAAAATGTGTAACATGCAACTTAAAATGTTTGAGAATAAATGAGGCTGGGACACTAATTTGCCTTGATTATATCAAAAGGTTGAAATGATAAAAATCCAGTTAAAATTAATTTTTAAAAATTATACAAACACATAAATAAAAATTGCTTGGGAATTATTCCATTCAACCCTGCCATTTTATAAAGTGGGTATTTGTTGAGAAGAGACTCTGACAGAATTAATAGCACAGAAGTGAGAAAAGAAGACATAGTTGTAGCTGTACATCTATGCCCATTCTACACCAATCTATCAATAGAGATGAGAATTTGTTCCCTTCTCTAGGGTGTGACGGTGACTAAATTTTAAGAGACTACCAAGGCTTAAGAGTCATTTTCTTATTTGAAAATGAGAATTCAAGCTAACTTTAAAAAATTATCAGCATAGAAATTTATTTGAATTCAAAATTATGTGGTTTTATTTAGAATAATGTAATAATCATCTAAAGTAAATATCATTGTTGGCTCTAGAGCAGGTCTAAAGATGTCATGCTTCTGAAGTCCAAAATTATGGAGAAAGAATGTACAAGGGAACTAAAATATAAAAAAGAAGTTTATTGAGTACTGGGGGTTCTAATATTCTACTTCCTCTCCTCACACCAATTTCTTCACTTTTATTTAAGATGGGTTTCATCTTATTGAAAAAATATTTGGTTTTATTTTTCAAGTGGAGTAAATAATATCTTGGTTGAAGTATTATTAAATGATTTTATTCAAAATGCTTAAAAAGGCCAATTAGCTACCTAGTGGCTTGTAGGAAAAAATTCAGATACCATATTTTGCTAAATACATATATATATATGAATAAGCAGTTAAAAATGGGTGAAAAATCCTAGGGTTTATGTGATGTAGACAATGAAAAGCAGACTGGTAACCTTAGATTAAACCCATTTAGTTGGAATGAGCTATAAGGACGCTCCAGAATAAGTGTTTGATTTCCAGCAGTGTCCTTAGCCAAAAGACAAATTCAGAAGGTCTCCTCCTCTCACAGAAACTGGAACACAGATGAGAAGTATTTCTTTACTCGAGTAGCCCTTTGCACACATTATCCTGTAGATCTGATCGACAAGACTGTCCCGAAAGATTAAGCTCTTTGTTTTGATAGCAGAATCAGGCCCAGATCCTTGGCAATGAGTCTTGTTTCAAACCCATCCTGATAGTTATTAGCCGAGGGAACGCTATTCGTCACCCGAGTACAAGAGTCTAAGTCTTGCTTAACCAGCACCGTTCTGAGCTCATATTTAGGAATTCAGCCAGTATTTTGGGATCAAGCCCTAGCCTGATTCCAAAATTCATAACTTTAGCAGTTCCAATCGTACTAATAGTTAACAGCATGGTGTTGCAGCCTGCCTTGTCCCAACAAATCCATAATACACCACATTGGAGTCCATGCACCCCAGCAACTGTTAGGCAGCAGCCAATTCCTCGACACCCCCTTCCCCCAACCAGCAATAAACGCGAGGTTCCCAGACCAAGTGGTGCCCAAACCACCAGAAACAGGGGATTCCATGAAAAATGTTCCCATTTTCTCAACTTCTTTGGCTAATTCTTGATTGATAGTACTGTTAGCTATTAATAATGAGCCTTTCTTCATATTCTCTAGAATTCCTTTGCTCTAGACTAAACTTCAGTTGCACTGATACTTGTGGGTAGCAACTCAATAATTTTTGTCAGCTTTTTTGGCTACATCTGCTGGGGAGGACACTACCTATTAACCTTGTTCTGGAAACTCTTTGCATGCCTCAGGGAACACATCATAAATAATGAGCAGAAGAGATTTTTTGCCATTAGATTCCTCATGTTACCCAGTCCAATAGTCCAATGGATTCAAATGTAGTCTTAGAAGTCACTGATCTACAACACACTGTGGCAAGGTGGAGACTCCAGTACCAGAGGCTAGAGGCAGATCCATTGAGCCGTAAGAAGGCTGCTTGCTGCCCCACCTGCAAAGACCTCCACTGCCTCCAGGCTTGCCCACTGAGTGTGCACAGCAGGGTGCATGTGCCAGGCTTCAATGTGGGGTCGCACAACTCAAGATAACTTTTGAGAAGGCTATTTTAAAAGCATATTCTTTTTAAGGCTATTATTTAAACATATTCCAAAATGAAATTAGAGAGTGTCATTGGTAGACTAAAGAGTAGTCAAAATGTTTCCACTCACCGTAGAATCCATCTGATTATATCTGGCAATGTCTTTATGAAGTGTCCGTAACATAATCATAGCTACCATTCCAGATAAGAAAAGGACAATTACCAGGGAATTCATTATGCTGTAGAAATAAGTAAGTCATGGTTAATTTCTAGCTTAATCTTTGGTATAATGAAACTTTGATTAAAACCCATCAAGTTTCAATTTTTAAAGAATAAGGTTCATAGTTATGTGCATAAATACTGAGGGCTTGACATATTGGTCTGTTTTCTTTTATTAGAACAACAACAATAAAAAATAATTTTAAAAATTCCATTAATCAAAATCAAAATTAATTTCATTATTACTATTTTAAGAATTTTAGGTAAAATTAAAACTTTATCTAAAACGCAACAAATTCAAATGACCTATGTTCTTTCATGTTTCCTTCTAGTGGATACATAAGTTTATATACTTACCATAATATAAGTATAATTTTATAGTCAGTTTAGAACTAGAATTTTTTTTTTTGTCAATGGTCAACATTATTAAATAAGTACTGTGCCAAATCTTTGCAGCATAGACTGCAAGGAATCAACAAATAACTGGCCCTTACACTCAAGAAATTTAATGAAGAACATTTACTTGACAAATAAGTCAGTGTCAAAAAGATCAGCAAAGTAGGAACAGGAGAGTAATGGCACCAAGAACAGTTTTCTAGATAAGTTCTGAGTCATGCTTTGAAGAGAGTAGTAAAAAAAATAGTAATAACAGCAACAGTAACTTCTATGGATTGAGCACTTTAACTGTCAGGGAATGTGTATAAATGGTCTATTTTTCTTGTTTAATCCTCATAATTCCCTGAGGTAGGTATTTCTAGATAAAGGAACTGATGTTGAGAAATTGGGTGGCCTGCTCTGACTCAAAACCAGTGACCTAAGGCTGGGATTTGAACTCAAGTCTGCTTGATTCAAAAGCCCAGACTTTTGAATAATTGGATAGGATTAGAGAGTGAATGAGATGTTTAAAGGGACAAAGATTAGAATAAACACAAACAACAAAAAAAAGATTAACTTCCTACTCTTACCTAAACCACTGAATGTGGGTATGAGGCATAGATTCCAAAATATAGTCCCATCTAGATGCCCATCTGATATTTTTATCTTCCTAGAGGAGTAAAAAAAAAAAAAAACAAGAAAATCTTTATGTAAATATTTGCTGACAAAGAACATTAAGAATCAAAAAATTCCAATTCACAGCTTGTCCTTCCATTCAGCCGGTAAGTGCAATTTCTAGCTATCACAACTTGGGTTAGTCATGAGATTCAGGGAGATCTAGGGAAAATCAGGATGAGATTAAACATAAGATTAATGAAAAAACACAAAAGAGTTCCCAATAGTACCTAGATACATGTGCTTTTTCTAAGTCTTGCTTTAAATAACTAGTAAAGGTTTATTTTATGTTAAAGTTCAGAGCTACATTTAAAATTTTCAGAAAATAATTGATGAAATAACTTATTGTTTATTCTCTGACACAATATATCTATTTCTATGGAACACCTAATCAGACCACGGAGTCATAACCCAGGCACAATGGCAGTAGTCACCCACTCTGAGCTCTTAATTCCTAGGAAGAAATATAGACTGTTTACCGTGCTAGGCTTGCAAAATCCAACACAATATAAATAAGGATAGAAAATGTCATAACTATAAGTGGATTGCCAAAATATTTTTAAGAGGGGAAATCTTGCCTAAGATTCTTACAAAAATGAACTTTTATTCCTAAGAAACTTCTCCATTAATGAAGCCACTCTCATCAATCTCCTGAGAACCTACATAAATAATCTACCAACAGGAAACTCAAATCCTGATGGAAAAAAAATGCTGTTATTTTCCCAAATGCTTTTTGAATACATGTTTGACATTTTCATACCATCCTCTGTGCCTATTTTCCACCTTCTGTCTTATCTGTATCTTTTATGCTCAACAATCTGACTCAGTTTTTCAATTTCCTATACCTACTCATTTAAACGAAGACTAAGAGTGTGGTTATGTTGCCTGGGCATTGATGAAATATTCCAAAAATCAATTCATTAAAAGTTTATTTGACAAGCATGATCATTAATATGTTTAATGAGTTTAAGTAGTAAGAATTTAAAATCAATTTCTGAGTAATACAAAAGTTAAAAACAAACTCACCTTAAAACTAATAGAATAAGTATAGGCAATTTTGATCTCCCCAGAAGCCTTGTTACTTATATCCATGGGGGTTCCAGAGCAGTCTGGCTTATCTATATGGGTATGTTTGAAACTGTGGGAAGAAACATTTTGGCAAGATGCTGATAAAAGTACGGTTTAAAAAATGGGGTAAAGGTTAGAGATTTTGTACATATTTCACAATGCGGATGATAGTCAAAGGTTAAATTATTCTTGTTATATTTAATAACACACTAAATATTTGCTTCATATAAACAATAGGCTTAGTTTAAAAGTATGTGTAGATATATGACCGCTTTTTTTTGACGCCAAACAAGTGTATGTCAATACTACAAAATGTTAATATCAAACAAAAAAAATTATGCTAAGTGAAAAAAACCAGACACAAAATACTACATATTGCATGATTAATTCCATTTATATAAAATGAAAATATAAATCAATTTATAAAGATGAAATTAGATTAGTGGTTATATAGGGCTGGGGAAGGAATGCTAAGGGTTATAGTTTTTCTTTTTGGAGTTATGAAACTGCTCTAAAATTTTCTGTGGTGATGAATATATAACATTTTGATTAGAAGAAAAGCCAATGATTATACACTTTGGATAGATTGTATGATATGTGAATATATCTTAATAAAACTGCTTAATAAATAAACAAATAATTGTGCAAGAATCGCCAGAAATAGCAGCTATGTAGAGCAGGGAAAACAGAGGCTGAAAGGTGATGAATTTTCTGGTTTGTCTGTTTTTCTTGTTTATTATTATTGAAATAATGAAAATGCTCTAATAATGATTGAAATGATGAATGCACAACTATGTAATCATACCAAATACCACCGATTTACACTTTGGATGAACTGTATGCTTTATTAATATGTATCAATAAAATTGATTTGTTTAAAAAAAAGTACGCATAGAAAATTATTACTCAAAATTAAAAACAAACTTTAAAAACACTATACTTCAACAGCATTAAATAATCTAAAAACCAAAACTTATTGAAGGAGTTTAAATTAACTGCCATCTTATTATGGCATGCGTTTCTTTACCACCACTTGGATTAAGAAAATGGCTAATTCAATGTGGGGAAAGTCATGGAAAAAATGGAATATTCAGAAGGATCTCAGGAATAACTGATATATATTTTCATGCTGCAAAATTAACAACTTGAAGAGATACTCTTTCAATGGCCTGTCACATACTGGCATCTAGCATTGTGTGGAGGCTTTAGAAATTACAACACTAGATGGACTTTTTTTTTTTTTAAGAGGTGAAGTTGCAAATATCTGAGACAATGCTCTTTGCACTCTAAAGGTGAACACTGTCTCAACTACTCTTGTTCTCCATTCCAAGCTGACAAATGCAAAAGCTCCTCAAAACTTCCTGACTGAAAAACAAAACCAAAAGGAGCCTTGGCTTGACCACTTACCAAGAAGGAAAAATATTTGTGTGGTTTCTATGAGAGTTCATAACTCAATAACAAATCATACTAAAGGGAGTTTTAAAAAAAAAAACAATTCTGAAATTCCAGGTTATATGACCAATACTGATTATTTGGGCCTACTTTTCACCTGTATTTATTTACTTTCTGTCTGTAGAGTTACCTTTTTGGTTCAAGTTTGGCAGCCACTAATCTTGCTCCCATGGACCCAGTTTCAACAACATGATAGTATATTTTGATGTCAACATGGTTGAAGATGTAAAATGTATCTCTTTCATGGAATTCTGACTGTGGAACAGAAAAAGTTAAAGGTAGAAAACTAGTATAGAAGAGTCAAAACATAAAACTTTAAAATGGGCCACAAAATGTAGGAAGATTTAAGCTTAGAAAGAAATTGTTTTCCCCTTTTACAACTTGCTCATTTTACTTTAATCACCATTATGGCTTAAGTTTCAGGCTCTACGCAGTTGGCCACTTCTCAGGAGACAAATCTCTGGAGACCTGCAGATGGTTTGAAGGTCTCTGGCCTCTCTCTGAAGTTGCTGGCTTCTTAGGTGGTTACTTGAAGAGATGGAGGTCTCCAGAGTCTCTTGGGCCTTCTTGTGCTCATTTTCATTAGGTTTCTTATTCAGCTTGTGATTTTGGCCAAAGTACATTGGCCAAATAGTATGTCTTTGACACTCTTGAAGGGTTAAACGTTTTCCCAGAGGCTTTTTTCATCTAACTCCCTTGAAGAGGTCTTTCTACCTCCATGGTTTTCTTCAGTACCTTGACTCCAGCTCTGGGCCTGGGTTGAAGGGGGCCTTTTCCTTCTTCCTCGATTTGGAAGAATTTGTGGTTTCCTGGTCATCTTTACCATGTCAAGCCTCCCAACAGTCTTGGAAAGAATTTTAATCCTTCCCCTCAAAAATGTTTAGATTTTAAGCATAAAATATTTATAAGCCAAAAATTAATTGGGAGAAGTACCAATTATACTTCTTAAATGTTTTAATTTTTACATAAAACTTAATAAATACCTGCTAAAAAGAACATACATCTAATGTTTTCTACATATTCACTTATGATAAAACAAAATAAATTTTAAAATATTACATGTTAAGAGCATGCTAAGTTTTAAACATTCTTCCTCTATGAAGTTTATAACCTTAGACTAAATCAATAACTAATTTATTCAAGTGTCTCTAATCAACTCTCACAAAAGCATTAAATGACATAACCAGGCTCATGACCAAGCTTATGCTAATTTTACTACTCCATTAAGAGATTAAATCAGGTTGACCTGATTATACAAAATTTATTTTCACATATATCTCCAAATAATTTTTAGTTACCTTCTATTATCGATGTTTTTATTTTATTACTCTGTTTTGAAAATAAAAAGAATGGCCTCCTTAATGACAGAAAGGACTTTAAAAAACTCCTGCAATACCAGATTTTGTGGACTTAAAATCATTATGAGGTCTTTTTGATACTCCACTATTATATTTTTTCTTTTTAAATTTTTTTCTTTGTTTCTTATTTTACACTATATTTTTAAAATATAAGATCTAAGAATCTAACTTTTAAAAGAGCTAGAACAAAATCCTAGACCTCAGCATAGCACTTAGCACACAACAGACACTTAATAAACCCTGAATTGAATCTGAATTATTTTAATTCTAGACTTAAACTTGTATATTATTAATCTGGTTAAGCTTACAATTATCTAAGTAATTGTACTTCAGAACAGCTGAATGGTACTCATTCATTAAATGCAACAATTTTTGTGCAGGTAAAGACTGAATCCCTCTACCAAAAAGTCATATTTTAAAAAGCAGCATAGAATTTAGCCTGAACTTACACTAATAACACAGGCATCTTTTGCATGGCCTTTATCTGTAATGTAACAACCAATAGGAAATCCAGGATTACAGAACCTCTGACCATCTTCGACATCATAACACCATGTTACAGGCATGTTATCCACAATCCTAGGTACAGAAATAAAGTCATATTAGAAGAGAATTCACCAAACATGACTAAGAATTATTGCCCAAATTGTGTCATCACTTCATAAAATTTAAATGTCTATAAATCCTTTAAGTTTTTAAAACCACAAATCATATATTGTATGTTCAAAGAGCATGATATACACAACCTTCTTTCAAATGTTTAGAAAATGGATTGGGGAAGCGGCTGTGGCTCAATCAGTGGGGCTCCCGTTTACCATATGGGAGGCCCCGGGTTCGGTTCCCGGGGCCTCCTGGTGAGGGCAGGCCTGCCCGCACGGCGTGGTTGGCTGACCCAACAAGCACAAGCAGCAAGGGGGGGATAAATGAATAAATAAATAAAATCTTTAAAAAAAAAAAAAAAAGAAAATGGATTGATTGATGGATAGATAGATGGATAGATAGAATGATATGGAAAATGTGGCAAAATGTTAAAATTGGTGACTCTGGGTACCTGGAGGGAGGGAGGGTAATTGGAATTCTCTGTAGGGGTTTTGTATTATTTTTGCAACTGTTTGAAATCATTTCAAAAATTTTAAAAAAGGACAAAAACCAAAACCAAAACCCAAAAAACAAATCCCATGATCAAAAATAATTTGATGAAATGTGATATTCATAACAAAAGTAATCATATTATGTCATATCGCAATAGAGGAAAAAACTTTATAGCTTCTTTGAAACTATTAACTATGTAGGAAAGGGATGTTTCATAAAATAATTTACTATAATTACTAATTTAACAATCTCATTATCTAGACATGTAAATATAATTTGCCATTAGCAAGAGCTAATAGCTGCAGAAAATATATACCTAATGCCTAGGGAACAGTTCTTGTAACAGTATAGAAGTAAATGCTTTTTATTACTCAGGTAATTCAATAAAAAGAATATAATTTCAAGATATGGGAAAATATTCAAATTAAGGGTCAGATGAAAAAGTGAAAATTATAATAATACCTATTAAAAAATGTGTTAACAAGTTATTTCTAAAAGAAATGCTACTATAAAAATAAAGAACCAAATTTTTCAAGTTCTAGATAGTGAGAATTTTTTTTAAAAGGATAAAAGAAAAGTTTTGTAACATTGTGTAACAACATTAAAGCCTGAGCATGTGGTACCCTATGCCCAGAGAACATTGCAGATAGGAATTTTTTAAAAAAATCATTAAAATACACACTCTATTACAATTGTAAGATGACACTCCAGGGCATGTTTTATTTGTTGTTGTTTTTTTTTTATTAGCCAAATATATCTGGTTTATCTACATAATATCAGTCCCAATAGGTTTTATTACCAAAAAAATTATTACCAGATTTAAACAAGTTCATAAAATAATGAAAAAATGATCAGCTCTTCTGAGATATTTCATAATTGTAATCTTTTTTTTTAATTTTTAAAAATATTTTAAAAGATGCTTAGATTATATAAACGCCACACAAAAATGATAGGGATTCCCATGTTCCCCACCTCTCACACCTCCCACAACCTCCCATACAAACATCCTTCATTAGTGTGGCATATCACCTGCAATGGATATACACATTCTATGGCTTTGCCACTAAGCATGGACCATAGTTCACATTGTAGACCACTCTCTCTCCCACACAGTTCTGCATGTTATATGCTGATGTAAAAATGGCCTATATCTGTCATTGCAATGTCACTCAGGATAACTCCCAAATTCTGAAAAAGTCCTTGTATTAAAACTGCCTTTCCCTCTCCCAGTCCCGAAAGTGTCCAGTGGCCACTGGCTCCACACCAATTATTTGTTAATATATGCCTTATGAAGCAAAATTACGATTCTATATTCATCCAAGGTATACATTAATGACCTAATAAAACATGTCTCGTCACATTTAAATGCTATTTAATAGTACCCAAAGCACAAAATTTACCTATATTATTATTATTATTATTTTTAAAGATTTTATTTATTTATTTATTCATTTATCCCCCCCTTGCTGCCTGCGCTCGCTGGGTCAGCCAACCACGCCGTGCGGGCAAGCCCGCCCCCACCAGGAGGCCCCGGGAACCGGGCCCGGGGCCTCCCATATGGTAAACGGGAGCCCTACTGATTGAGCCACAGCCGCTTCCCTACCTATACTATTAAGTTGCTTAGTATTATAACTAGCAGGTTAGTAGTTCCAATGAAAAGACTACAAAATATTAGGAGCATAAAAGCAATATTCAGATTTTCTGACAGCCCAAAGAATAAGCTAATTGCTTTACTATTTAAATTAGAGAATGACATTCAATCAATGAATATTTACTAGCAATATATTAGTTCTAATATCATCTTATCTATCAAATCAGAGAAAGTGCTACATAAAAATTATGTAATTCTAGTTACAAAGTGAGGAATTAAGGGGCAATTTAAACTTTTTAAAAGGAAACAGCCTAAATTTATCATTTATATAACACCTTGACACAAAAGCCTTCTCCTGGTAACAGGAAGCCTTAAAAAAAAACAAAAAAAAACAAAAAAAAAACTTGGAAATAAATGTAAGAAAACTTAAAGAATATAATTTTAAATTACTGACTTCCTAAGTTAGGGAGTAGTATTTATTTGGATTTCAAACATCAAAAGCTAAAAATCATATTTCCAATTTAATATAGCGAAAAGAGTAAGAGAAGAGGATTCAAAAGAATAAAGGTTGAATGACTGGTCCCAACTTTTTACCATTAAGGACTCCTTTCCATTTTTTCCCTCTCCCCTCCATAGATTCCATTTTAAACAGTTCTACCAAACAAGCTTCATTGATTAATAATTCATTTTCCCAATAAATTAATCAAATACCCAGCGTTTCTGAACAGAATGGAATAACCCATGTTGCCACAATATACCCAGAAAATTGGAGCCAAAAGCAAAGAAACTTGGAATTTAAGTTAGAATGTATAGTTTTAACATGAGTAAATTTATAATATCCATTAGGATATCTGAATTTTTTAAAATAACTGTTCATTCTGCTTTGCTAACTTGGTGTGATCCCAGTTTGGAAATTACTAAAGCATCTTTAAGATGCTGTCTAGTAAGCTACAGTTCAGTGATTCTATGATACTAAAAAATTTTAAGTATCATATTTATAATTATACTTTTATAAATCAAATGTTACAAAGATTTGGAAACTTAGGCAAAAAGTATAATCACAAACCATGTAGGGCATAGTAAAAAGGGAATTCAGATATCTGGTGTTGGTATCCAAACACCAGCCAGCCTCAAGAATCAAGCAGCAGCTTACGCTACTGACAAAGTACGCCAAGAAGATCCTCCAACTATGTTCTATAGCCACAAATAAGAATAAAAGTATTCATTAATTCAAGTAAGAAAATTAACTGTTGTTTTTTAAATTCTTTTATTTTAGGTACCAGGGCTGGGGATTGAACCTGAGACCCCATATGTGGGAGAAGGCATTCAACCACTTGAGCTACATCCACTCCCCAACTAATGTTAGTTATAACTGTTCTTTACAATGAGAATAACGAGTTGGTGTATTAACTAATATTCAGTCATTATTAATCATTCAAAAGGCAATATAGTTACAATATATGGTTAAAAAACTTATGGGGGTTGCGAATATTCTCACTGTCCTGATTCTGTGATAATCAGGGTGGGCTAAACATTCGCTATATTAGAAACCATGCATGTGTCCCCAGACCTCGTTTTCCTCCCTAGGTCTGGTTTTTAGAATGCTGGTGATAAACTAAGCCTGATTTATTATATGTCCATCCTGTATGGGAAAAGACTGTAACTCTAGGTATCTCTGGTCAACCTTAAGAGATATAGCAGGGGGCTATATCTGGTTGGCGTCCATCTCCCATATGGAGGGACCTGGGTTCGATCCCTGGGACCTCCTGGTAAAAATTTAAAAAATATATAGAAGGTGCGTGGGCCGCCAGGCCCTGTGCGCGGGCGCACCACCAGTTCCCGCGAGCCACACAGCAAGATGATGACATAATAGGAGAGTGACACAAGGGAGAGGCAAGATGAGACACACCGAAAAACCAGCAACTAAGGTTGCGCGGGCAGGATGCCTCTCTCCTACATCAGAGATTCCAAGGATTGAATCCCAGTGAAGACAGGAGGAGAAGGATGAGAAGAGAGGGCAGAAAATGGACACAGAGTTGCCCAGCGAATGGACATAGAAACAGCAAAAACGGGGGGGAGGGGGAAGGGGTGTAAAAATGGATAAAAGTAAATAAATAAATAAATCCTTAAAAAAGAAAAAAAAAAAAAAAAAAAAAAACTTATGGGGGAAAATTATGATTCATTCAAGCAACAGAATGCTACACAACTATGAAAGAGAATGAGGTAGATATAGATCTACAGATGTACTTTACATGGAAAAATGCCTGCCTATATTTTGTGAGATCAAACAAGCAAGTTGAGGAATAATATGTTCAATAATATTTCAGTTGTATTATGTAAAAATATACCTGTGTATGCATAGAAAATCTAAACAGATAGCTGTCAAATAGTAGTGTTACCTATGGGAAACAGGATTAAAGAAGCTAGGGAGGTAGAAGCCTATTACTTCTTATTTAATATACTATTTATGGTTTTATATAGGCTGATATTGCCTTATAATTTGGAAAAAGATTATGTTCTCCCCCAAATGACTTACTGCAAAGGATAAAGTCAAACATGCTATATTTACAATAAAATTCCCTAACAGAACACCATACTTTCAAATTTCTATGGGTACAAGTGATTTTATCTGACAACTTTGCTATCTATGTTTAAAATCAAGTTACAGAGTATAAAATCGTTCTGAAATTAAGTCAAGGACAGAAATATGCTCAACTCATGGTTCAGATAAATTCATCAATGTGAATGAACATTTCCAAATGTATGAACAGATTTACGGACTGAAGCCCATTATTTAGAATTACCAGACTGTATATTTCTGATATGACTCAGATGTCTCGTTAATGGATTCAGACTTGAAACTATAAATTTTTATGATTCAACGAAAAATCATTTATAGCACCTTTCCCATTCATTTTTAAAAAGCAGAATACTTTAAGTTTGCAACTGATATAACTACCATAAACTAATATTTTACTATTTAATGTTTTTTAACTTTGCAAATTTTTAAACAATTTATTCTTCTCTTCTTGTTATTAAGCATCTTGGCATCAAAATAGGACCTATGTTAACTGTATTATAAATTAGTTAAAAATATTCCTAAGAAATTTTTTTTTTTTAATGAAAAAAAAAAAAAAAAAAAAAAAAATTCCCCAACTACTTTACTGTGCAGAAGTTACCAAAGAGCTGCTTCTATTATCTTTAGGAGTAAGTCCAAACAGAAGGGTAGAAGAGAGAGCTAAAACCACCCACAGACTATAAGAATCATTCTTTCATTCAATCAACAAAGAGTAGCTGTTAAGAGTAAATGGAAGCGGGACACAAGAAAATAATATAAGAACAGAGCTTAAATGTCCTCCCTCCCTCCCTCCCTCTCTTCATTGCCTCTCTTGCTATAGGGAATGTGGTTCAGGTATATCCTATCCAGGTCTGGACAATCACAGTGAATGCCCTAATCACAGATGATTTCATGGATGGGCACATGACCAAGACTGTCCCTCCCCAGAACTTCTTTGTTATAGGTATATGGAGGATAGTTTGAAGAGAAGAACTGAGGGTGCAAGAGAGAATGAGAGGCTCCAACCATAGTATATGAGCCACAAGACCTAGTCATGGTTGAATAAGGATCCATGGTTCCTAATTCCACTGGGAGTGAGCAAATGATTCAATTTCAGATACTGAAAATTAGTCTTCCTGTTCACCATACCCAGCACCTAATGCTTAAATATATGCAAGATATGACACCCCAAACAGAATATGGGTATTTGTAAGCAATATTATAAGATATAAGTGGTTACCCTTGAAAGATGGGATTCTGAGGGTTGTTTTTTTTTTTTTTTTAATGTTCTATGTTTGAATATTGTGTAATAAACACCCAATACATTAGAAGCAAAAATAAAATAGTTTCAAATGCTTTTTGATTTTGATACAAACTGGTAAAGACCTTGTTAATGCTATATCATGTTTACAAAATAACAGACAGGTTAAGCAAAAAATAATTGTTTTATTTGAAATAGATGCTATTTATCAAACATCATACAAAAGTTAAATTTTGTTTTCCCATGGGATTCTTCACTGCCTAAAAGTAGAAAATAACAGTATTTCTGATCCAGGCCCTTTCCTAAAGTATAAATATGTTTCTGTTAACTATAAAAGAATAAAAGACATACTCTATGCAACAATTCTGTGTACCAAAAGAAGTATTAGATATTACAGTAATACAAATACAGTTAAAAGATGATGCTTTAAATGATGTCAACATTATTAATAATCCTCTGGCTAATAAAAGTCACTATATGCTGTAACTACTGATAACAAAAAAAGGAAAATCAGTTTATTTACTATATTTTATGCAGTCAATTAAATAATGTATATGCTCAATGAAACAGAGGTTTCTTCTTGGAAAGGAAAAAAGCCAAAAATTCAAAATCTTCATGTCTTACCAGTGATGTTGATAATTCAGTAACATGCTTTTTTTCAAGAATTCTAACTTTTGTTTGTCTTCAGCTTTCTCTGTATGGTATGTTTTCGTACAAACAAGCTTACAGGTCTCCTCCTTATTAAATATAAACTGCATTAAAATAAAGTGGAAAGTAAATTAAGAAAAAATATTTAGTATCCTCACAGCTATATCATAAATAGAGTAAAATTATTGGTCTCATTCAATTATTTTAGTGCATTAATACTAGTAATAAACATTTAAAAATTCCTCACAGCTCAATCAGATTTAAATTTCAATCTTAATGTTTCTCTAAAAACTAAGTTGTCAGGTTTTCTTTTGATAAGTAACACATTTTCTTTTTGATAATTTCAATCTACCCACCTTCAAAATGTAAATACATCCTAGAAGGGAAATATAACACATGTAGAACAAAATGGAACATCAGTCTCCCACGACCATGTTTTAGAAACTTAACCAAAGTTAAGAAACTAAGGATTCCTTTCATATGCCTTCGATTTTGGAGTCCAGGACTTACTTCAAGTGCATAAAAATAATGATATTCACAACATAATGTAGGTTGATTTTGAATTATCAGGATCCAATTATGTTTTGTTTTGTTTTGGTTTTTGAGGTATCAGGGCCGGGGATTGAACCCAAAACCTCATATGTGGGAAGCTAGCACTCAACCCAATTATGTTTTAATTTTAAAAATGTATTTCCTAGTTTTCAAAAGTCTGTAATTTACTAAAGTAAAACCATATAGTCCATAATCACGTCTTTTCATAATTCAACCTTTATTAAAGGTGGTAAAAAAAAGTGCATGTTTCATTTCTAAACAGCCCATTCTTTTGTACCTTATACACTAACATCCCTAAACCAGTTTTCTGTTCATCAGCTGACAAATGAATGTTTCAAGTATAGCCCACTGCTGCCACCTGTCAATACAGCCTTATTTGTGCAACCTTATATAACCCTTATGGGTTTATTATTTTTTTTAAGCAGAAAATAGAAAAACAAAAGTATGCATGCTAAGGTTTCAGAGGCACAGGTGAGGCACCAAACTTAAAAATAAATTAAGCAAAGACAGATATTATTGATTACACCAAAAGCAACTAGTCTTACAACTCAATTCAGTGCTCATTGGGTTTAGGTGTGTTCAACTGTGAAGGAAAATAGCAAAACTAAATATGGCATTTAATAATAATAATAGTTATCACTTATTTAGCTCTATGATATATATATCTCATTTAATCCTCCCAATCACCCTATGACATAAGCACTTTTATCTACCTTTCACAGACGAGAAAATTGCAGCACAAAAAATTAAGTCACTGAATAGGCATTTCTCCAAAGTAGATATACAAATGGCTAGAAAGCACATGACAAGATGCTCATCATTAGCCATTAGAGAAATGTAAATCAAAACCACAAGATGCCATTTCACACTCACTACAATGGCTACTATTGAAAAATATGGAAAATATCAAGAGTTGGAGAGGATGTAGAGAAACAGGAACACTCGTTCATTGTTGTGGGAATATAAAATGGTGCAGCCACTGTTCCTCAGAAAGGTAAGTACAAAATGACCATACATGACCCAGAAATCCCACTTTTGGTATATACCCAAGAGAACTGAAAGCAGGGACTTGAAGAGGTATTTACACACCAATGTTCACAATGGTATTATTCACAATTGCCAAAAGATGGAAGCAACTGAATTGTCCATCAACTAATAAATGGAAAAACAAAATGTGTTATATACATACAATGGAATCTTATTCAGCTGTGAAAAGGAATGAAGTTCTGATACATATAACAACATGGGTGATTGCTGAAGACAAGTTGAGTGAAATAATCGAGAAAGAAAAGGACAAATATTGTATAATCTCATGAATATGAAATAATTAGAATAAGCAAATTAACAGTCAGGAACTGGAATGTAGGTTATCAGGGGCTAGGGTGGGAGTAGGGAATGGGAGTTAATGATTAATTGGTACAAAATTTCTGGTTGGAGTTATGGAAAATTTTTGGTAAAAGATGGTGGCGATGGTAGTACAATATTATAAATTTAATTAACAAGACTGAATTATATTATACATTTGAATGTGGTTAAAGGGGGAAATTTTAGGTTGTGTATAATGTTACTAGAATAAAAATTAAACAGCAGCAGCAACAACACAGGACTATACCATACAGTGAAGTCTAATGTAAACTATGGACTATAGTTAGAAATACAATTATAATAATATTGTTTGATCAACTGTAACAAAGGTATCACACTAAAACAAACTGTTAATAATGGGGGAGAGGGTATTTGGGTATCTGTATTTTCTGTACGATTTTTAGGCAAGCCTACAACTTCTCTAATAAAAAATTATATATGTAAAACATTAAGTCATACAACTCATAAATGGCAGAGTCTGGATTTAACCTAAGTAAGTTGAGCTCTAAAGAAAGTGCTGCAAATCACTATACTCTGCCTCTCCCTATAAAATGTTTAATTGGGTATTTTATATTTCAAATCATAGTTATAGATTTAAAAGCATTTTATATTAAGTTTGGTTACAGACTTATAAATACTTTCTAGCTCCCAAGGGAACAAAATCCTTCTTATAACAGGCAAGTATCTTACTGTTGTACTTTTATATTTTCATTATATACAAAAACATATGACTTTATTTAGGAAAATGTTTTGCTATAATTTTTCTTGAATTATTTCAGTGAGGATTTAAAATTATTTTTGAAATAATTTTATGGAAGTCATTAATTTCAATACTTTATTAACTCGGAGTCAAACGTGCATTCAAATACAACTTCATTTTGTTATGAGACCTTGGCAAGTTGCTTAAATCATCTCAAAATGTATTTAACAATATCTGCTTTGCAGAATTATTGGATGGAAGTAATATGTGCAAAACACCTGGCAGGTTGACTAACAAAAATAGGCGTTTACTAAATGATAGTACTGTTACATACTCTACGACTACCTTTAGGCAAATGATAGAAAAATTATCTTAAAGTCCCATACATTCCGAGGGAGACCCAGAACTCCTTGCAAATGTTCCTTACACGACCTCTCACCTATGCAGCCTTTTCTGCCTTGAGACTGTCAGAACTAAACTCATTATGCCCTAATTTCTGTTGATGTTAGTCACTATAAGAAGTCCAGGACTTCCATGACCGCCTTCATTTCCCACACATGAATCCAGAGATGGATTCACATCCCTCTTTCTAACCCCCATTCCCACATGTCCCCAATTCCTTAAACCCTTCCACTATGCCCTTTGGAATTCACTGTGCCATCAGGAGAACCCCCTAAATATTCTCAGACTCTTCTAAGAATGTCCTCTGAAACGTGTCCTAATGAAAACCTGGCGGCCTTTCAAGGGATGTCTGTTTTCTCTCACCAATGGCTCATAGGACTGGGTCAGACCATTCTCCCTCCTCCTGAGAAAACCCCCAGCTTTCAGGGAAAACATGAAAAGATGTTCAACATCGTTAGCCATTAGGGAAATGCAAATCAAACCACAATGAGATATAACTTTATATTCAATAGGATTGCTAATTTTAAAAACATGGAAAATAGGTGTCAGCAAGGATGTGGAGAAATAGGAACCTTCATGCATTGCTGGTGGTAATATAAAATGGTGCAGCTGCTGTGGAAATCTGTTTGGCGGTTCCTCAGAAAGTTAAACATAGAGTTGCCTCATCAGCCGGCAATAATACCACTCCTAGGTATAAAACCAAAAGAACTGAAAGCAGGATACAAATAGATAATTGTATAGCAATGTTCATAGCAGTATTATTCACAATAGCCAAAGGGTGGATGCAAGCCTAGTGTTCATCAACTGATAAGTGGATAAACAAAATGTGGTATATACATCCAGAGGAATAATATTCAGTAATAAAAAGGAATGAAGTTCTGCTGATTGCTATAACATGCATGAGCCTTGAAAAACATTATGCTTAAAGAAATAAGTCATATTGGATGATTACACTTATATAAAATATCTAGAGGGAAGCGGCTGTGGCTCGGTCAGTGGGGCTCCCGTTTACCATATGAGAGGCCCCGGGTTCGGTTCCCGGGGCCTCCTGGTGAGGGCAGGCCCGCCCGCACGGCGTGGTTGGCTGCCCCGGCAAGCACAAGCAGCAAGGGGGGATAAATGAATAAATAAATAAAATCTTAAAAAAAAAAAAAAAATCTAGAATGATCAAATCCATAGAGACAGAAAGCAAATTAGCGGTTCTCAGGGCTAGGGGTAGAGAGAATGGGGAGTTATTGCTTAAGAGATACACAGTTTCTATCTGGGGTGATGAAAATATTTTGGTAATGGATTGTGGTGATGGCAGCACAACACTGTAAATGTAATTAATGCCAATGAATTGTATTATTAAAAATGGATAAAATGGCAAATTTTTATATTATATATATTACCAAAAAAGAAAAAAACAAAGCCCAGCTTTGACTCTCAGTCATCAGACTATCCTGCCTAATACTTCTTGTTGCTGTCATCTACCAACCCCAGGTCACTGACCCTCATTCCTTAAAAATTTTGGCTTCCGGCTTACTGTCACTCTCTCTAATACCCCTCCTTGCCCCTGATTCTTAGTGATTTCAACATTTACAGGGATGATTCTTGCAATAATCTGTATTGTTGGTTCTCTGGCCTCTTCTCCAAAGAGAAGTATGATGTCCTTCATCATACTTCAAGGCACTCACCTTGTCTTTACCAATAACAGGAGTCCCTCCATTATCTCAATTTCAAGCTTTCCAGTTTCAAACTACCACCTCCCATTTTTCCAGGTCATTCCCTCAAGTACTAGTCAACTCCAAGGCCCTAAAGTTTGTTTTTTGTTTTTTTTTTACTGTTCCTCACTCCTTTCATGGCCTCACTTACCTCCTTTATAAGCGCTAAAATTCCTATGTCAAAGATTATCACTACCTTTCAGAGATCCTTAAATCTTTTGCTCTTCTCTCACTTTGGTGTACTCATCTGCCAAAACTGTAAATATGGTTAAATTCAACTCTATAGTAGTACAGGTAAAAAAAAGGTAAAGAAACAAAAACAAGTGTGCTGACTGTTCTTACTTCAAATTACTGGTCCTAGCTATAGAGGGACCTTAATTCTGGCTAGCAATCATTCCACATTTCTCAAAACCACTCATTCTTCCACTCTCCTAAATGACCCTGTCTTTCCTCATACCTTCAACAGTGCCTCTTCTCTCTCCTTGCCCTGTGTTTCCTACTTAACTGACAAACTAGAAGGAATCACACATTTACCATCCAGCATCATGTCCAAATTCTCTGTCTTTCCTCCAGTTACTATAGATGAACTAGGTTACTCCAGACACATATATCCAACTGTATACTCAACATCTCTACTTGGATGCTGTGACAGTTTGAAGTTTTATGAACCCCAGAGAAGATCATGTTCTTTGAACTAACCCTTTCCTGTAGGTGTGGGACCCTTTGATTGCATTAGATTCAGTTAAGGGACGCTTTGATTAGATCACTTTGGTTAGACTGCTTTAGTCTTTGATTGGATTGCATCAGTGAAGCATGACCCAGGTTGTGTATCCACCCTCTTGATGAGTCTTATATAAACTGAGAACTGAAAGCAGAAACACACAAAGAGAAACAGAGCTGCCATTTTTACCCTGCCATGTAAGAAAGGACTCTAGGATTGCCTGTAGTTGCAGAAAAGACAGAGAAACCCCGAGAGGATGAGAGAATCTGAAGAGGAAGTCCTGCCATGTGCTTGATCATTCACAGCTGAGTTCGGGGAGAAAGTGGCCTGGAGGAGAAGGTAGAGACCCAGACGGAAAGCTGCCATTTTGCCTCGCCACATGGCAGGAGTCTAGGATCCAGCAGCTGACCTTTGGTGAGAAAGTATCTCTGATGATGCCTTGATTTGGACATTTTCACAGCCTCAGAACTGTAAGCTTTTGCACTAATAAATTCCCTTTATAAAAGTCAACCCATTTCTGATATTTTACACTGGCAGCCTTAGCAAACTAAAACATATGCCTAATAAGTGAGTGCTTCAAACTTAACAGGTTTGAACTCTTCCCCATATCACCAAACCTGTTCTTCCCACAGACTTTCCCATCTCAGAAAAGAGAAATTCCACATCTCATAACTCAGCAAATTCTGTCTGTTCCATTTTCAAAATATAGCCAGATTCTGACCACTTCACAACCCACTACCACCATGGTCTAAGCCACCACATCAAGTCACTCATCAAGTCACATGTAGATGAGTGAAAAGTCTCCTAACTTGTCCCCCAACTTCTGTCCTTGCCCTCCCATGGTCTATTCTCACCAAGTAGCCATAGGGATACCATTAAAATCTAAATCTACTCAAAATCTCCCCATGCTAACTATCTTGCTTAGATGTAAAGGCCAAAGTCTTTACAATGGCCTATAAGCCACAATATGATGTGGCCCCAGAACTACTTTTCTTTTTTTTTTTTTTTAACCCATTACTTCTTTGACCTAATTTCCCACTCTTCTCTATCTTGCTCACCTGCTCAAGTTGCACCAATTTTTTTTCTGTATCTTGAACACACCAGGAAAGTTCATACCTCATGCCCTTTGTAGTTACCATTGCTCTCTTCACCTAGAACATCTTCCCTCCAGATATTCACATGGTTCACTCCCTTTCTTACCTTAGGCCTTTTACTCAAATGTCACCTTCTCGGTGAAACTTTCCCTGGCCTATTTAAAACTGCAAATTGCCCATCCACTTACCCTGATTTATTTTCATGAATAGTTCTTTTACTTTTTTGTGTATAGTTCTTTTATCAGCAACTGACATGCTATATATTTTACTTACTTATTTTGTTTCCTTCTCCCTACCAGAATATAAAATCCACAAGGGTAGAGATTTTGTCTTGTTCACTGCTATAGCCCACATCTACAAATAGTGCCTGGCACATGAAAGGCAATCAATAAATGTGTTAACTGAGTGAATGAATGCATATGAATGGTTAGATTTGAGATGAGATTTTATAATCCTATGAAATGTGGCTCCAGCTTTACATAATCTGTCTTGCACTATTGTTTTCCTGACCTAAACAGATGTCATAGAAAACAGATTTTAAGGTTTTGTTTTGTTGCTCAGTTGCCACTGTTTTTAATGCAAATTTAAAATAAGGTAAAAGTCATTGAAAATAAAGGACACAAGAATCAATACTGAATTGAAAATTACTGATCAAAACACTTATGGTTAGCTTCAAAAAAAATCTGGTCTCTCAGTCTCATCTTTCTGTTTATTAATGCCTTGGTCTTAAGAAATGTTTGCTCTATACGTTTAGGCTTCAGGCTTAGAGGAATTTTAGTCCAAATCTTGACCCCCCCCCCCAAATTCTAGAAAATTCAGGGAAAATATGAGATGTAGATCTTTCTCTATTATAAAGCACTGCTTCTATTCTATTTTACCTCAATTCCTTAGACAAAGGATTAAATCTGAAAAGCACTAGGCCTAGAAGGATCCTTTTGCATAAACAAAGCATAGTTTTTACACATAAATAAAAATTTATGTGTAAAAGGGATCTTACTGCCTTTTAAGTCTGCCCCAAAGGAACAAAACTTCTTCATGAGTTTGAATACTTTATTGGTTGTCCCTTTATAATTTTAAGTATGGATTATCTGTTAGAGACTACTGCTGTGCTTCAATTTCACTGATAGGTTTTACTGATGCTGGCCCCTCCCATCATTTCTCAAGGCCAAGGTATAAGGCAGAGTTAAGCATAAAGACGGGACTGAGAGAACAGAAGGAGTACTTAAGTTCACTGACAATTTAATCAATATATGAAAATCACCCTCTACTATAAAAAGAACACAATAACTTTCAAAGTAATAATTTTCAAAATATCATATCAGGGAGATGTTTGCAAATTAATATGTTTGCCCTGCACAATGCACTTTCATTTCTTTGCTCCCCAAATGAGAGTTCATGCCATTAGACCTTTGAATCTACTGTCTTTGGGGGGAAAAAAAGACTGGCATTAAAGTATAGTCTCAGATTAGAATATTTTAAGAGGATATATTTGAAAAGCATATATTTATGGTTATGGAGTGGATTAAACTTGCACAATTAATGTGTCTTTTCCCACCAGTGCTTCACAGTGTAGGTACAAGTACTAAAGGATTAGATGAGTAATGCAACTAATCTAGGCTTGGGGATTTGCCTGGCAGGTGCTCAATGTAATAATAAAGGGATATGGGATGGCTTAGTGAGAAAGTAAGGAAGGTGGCTAACCACGGGGTCTAAGCCATAAAAGAGAAGTCTGTGAAGGCAAGAGAAGGAGTTGTTAGGCTGGGGAATAAAACTTGAGGTCAAGTTAGAGCTATTAAAATTAATGTGTTCAATGTGGAAAGATGCCCATGGCAGAGAGTTAAAGGAAAAATGCAAGGGGCAGAATATGTTAAAACATAAAAATGCATACCTAATTTTACTTATATATGCTTGTAAATACATAAAAATTTCAGCAAAGAAACTGTGAAGTGGAACTGGGATGAAGAGAGTATTATTGGAAAAGAGACTTATTATAAGTCAGTTTAATTTTTCTAAAATAGAGAGTGACTTTTGTTCTCTGTGTTGTAGGGGAGCAAATATATAATGACTAGGGGACTGTGTGTTATGGAAGGATAATAGGTTTAAAAGATAACAGATTTGAAAGGTAAACTACTTATGGGTGATTTGGTTTAACTAATGTCCTAAATATGTATGAAAGGTATTCCCAATATATTTTCAAGGATCAAAACAGAAAGGTTAAGCAGAGCGGGCTTAGCTCAGTTGCTGAGCACCTGCTCTGCATGTATGAGGTCCCGGGTTCAATCCCCAGTACCTCCTAAAAATAAAACAGAACAATAACAACAACAAAAAAAAACCCCGAAAAACCGCAGAAAGGTTAGCTTCCAAAAAACCCAATGTGGGAGCCCAAGGCCTAGTGGGACATTTGCTAATATAGAACATGGCCATAGAGTCTGCTTGCAAAGAGGGATAATGAGACTCGAAAGCAGCTGGGTTCTAGGTCCCTCTGTAACCTGAGGCAGGGGGTCTGAACATGTCCTTTAGGTCTCTGACTTATTATTATATATAATATTACTTATAGGAATGTTCATTAAGATAGACTTATTCATGACACAGCATGAAAAGGAGAAGAATCCTTCTAAACTGTGATTATAAGAAATTATTCCTCAATGCAACAAGGAAATGAATTCCTCCTTAGTTTTGAGAGCTAAGTTATATCAGGCTTTTCCTTTTAAAAAAGAAAAAAAGCTTTAACAGAATAATTTTTACATAATACTAAATACAAACCTTATATGGTGAAGGTTCAATTCTTTCCCCGAATAATACCTGACCAAGATTTTCAGATGGGCGTTTTCCTTCTGATGCTTGGCAAAAATCAAACCTGGGGGGAAGAATATTACGTTTTTAAAGATAAAAGAAAACAATGAAACAATATACATCTAGTCAATCTTGACTAATATGCATCTAGTTAAACATCTTGGGCACATTATATACTGATCATACTAGCAGCAATAATAATTGAATAAGAAATGTATTCATACTCCAAGTTCCATATCTATCCAAAATAAAACAAAAAACAAAATACCTGAGAATTATGCCTTAGAATAATACTCTTTATAAAATGTAAATATAGGATTTTAAAAATTGATACATCATAATTTATTTTTTTATTTTTATTTTTTTTTTACCAGGAGGTCCCGGGGATCGAACCCGGGTCCCTCCATGTGGGAGACGGATGCCCAACCAGTTGAGCCACATCTGACCCCCATAATTTATTTTTGTTCATGCCAATGATAAAATTACATCTTTGCCCTTCAAGCAAATTTTCTTAACCTATCTCCTTTGGTTATAACTTTACCTCAATACCAAATCCTTACTTAAAAATGACATTTCGGAAAGATCTGTCAAGTTTACCTCGAGTTCTACATCATCATGATAACACTGGGCAATATATCCCAACAGGAAAAGCATGGCTAGACAGACCCTATGAGACCAGAACGTACGAGGGAATGGTGGAGAAGCCATTTTCAGTTGGTTTTAAGTTTCTCTGTGTGTTTTAATTCCTTTGTATTATTAACCAGATTTTGATCAAACATTTCAGCCTAAATTCAGCTTTGCTTTAGAAAATTAAAAGACAGTTCTGGGTTCAACCTGGAATAATACGGGTATTTGAGGCCAATACAATGATGGCAACAAATAAGTGGAATTCCTAAGAGGAAATGAAATCCCAAGTGATAAAAAACTGTGACTGAGAAGTACTTTTTTATTTATTTATTTATTTTTTTTATTTATTTATTTATTTATTCATTTATCCCCCCCTTGCTGCTCGTGCTCGCCGGGTCAGCCAACCACACCGCACGGGCAGGCCTGCCTTCACCAGGAGGCCCCAGGAACCGAACCCGGGGCCTCCCATATGGTAAACGGGAGCCCCACTGATTGAGCCACAGCCGCTTCCCTGAGAAGTACTTAAATGAAGATTCTCCATTTACTGGATGTAAGAGATCCACTGACTTTTCCTAAGAATACCCACAAAGATTTAAGTACTAAGATGTTTAGTTAACAAAACTAAAAACTGAAAAAGCATTTAGGATCAAGATGGCGAAGTGAGATGCTTCAGGGCTCCGTCCCCACACAGAAGCTTTGAACAACCAGCAAGTCCTGACAGAACCATCTTTTTATTTTTTTAATTTTATTGAAGTATGTCATCCATACATGAACATACATGAACAATAAGTGTATAGTGAAAGTTGTGAACTTACAAAACGAACATGCATAACATCATACAGGACTCCCATACATCACCCCACCACCAATACCCTGCATTGTTGTGAAACATTTGTTAGATTTGAAAGAATATCGTCAAAAAATTACTGCAGAACTAACTATAGTCCATACCTTACATATGCTGTATTTTTCCCCCAACCCACCCTATTATTTTTTATTATTTATTTATTTATTTACTTTTATCCATTTTTACCCACCCCCGCTGCCATTTTTCCTGTTTTTGTGTCCATTCGCTGGGCAATTCTCTGTGACTGCTTCCTGCCCTCTCTTCTCATCCTTCTCCTCCTGAATTCACTGGGATTCGATCCGTGGGGCCTCCAATGTGGGAGAGAGGCATCCTACCACCTGCACCACCTTAGTTCCTGTTTTTTTGTAATGTCTTGTCTTGGCTCTCCCTTGTGTCACTCTCCTGTTACATCATCATCTTGCTGCATGGCTTGGCAGGGCCTGGTGGCCTGCACGCCTTCTATATTTTCCTTTTTTTAAAAGTTTCCGGGAGGTCCTAGAGATCGAACACAGGTCCCTCCATATGTGAGACGGGCGCCCAACCATTTGAGCCACATCGCCCCCCCTGCTATATCTCTTAAGGTTGACCAAAGATACCTAGAATTACAGACATTTCCCATACAGGATGGTCATATAATAAATCCGGCTTGGTTTATCACCAGCATTCTAAAAACAGACCTAGGGAGAAAAACTAAATCTGGGGACACATGCATGGTTTCTAATATAGCGAGTGTTTAGCCTATCCTGATTATCACAAAACCAGGACAGCGCAGAACCATTTTTTAAAAATCTCCAGGAAATAAAACACTTTACAGGACTGCAGTAACAAGGCGAGCACTGAATTAAAAGAAAGAAATAAATAAAAATAAATGATCACATAAAAGCGATTGGATTTTGTGGTGCTTGGTCCCTCTCCCATTCCCTCACCAGCTTGGCATGGAGCAGGTACTCCCAGTACAGCTCCCTGGTCCCAGTTCTGGAGGGAGCAGAGTAACATTCGTGCACATATTGGGAGCATGTATGCCTGGCTCAATCTCTCTGGTAATGGCCTGCGGGACTCCTATTGCAGAACTTGCCCTGCGTACAGAAGGTAGCTCACTGAGCTCTCCTAGAGAATGCTGCGGGAGAGCAGTCACGTGGCTGTCTGGGTCAAGAGATTGTTGGCTATAGGACATACAGTGCAGTCAACAGGATTGTGAGGGAACAGTTTCCTAGGGAGGAGAGAGGACATTCATATCTGTGTGGATGGGAGTACTCCTATAGCTACTTGTGTATGCCCAAAAGAAGCATAAACAGAAAGGACCAGGGAGGCCCCCAAACATTGGCATGGAGCTATTCAACAAATCCACTGTACGGATATGCTGTGAAGGACAGCACTTGCAAAGGTCAATCTGCAAAGACGGGAAAAAAATGTTTTGTTTTGTTTTGTTTTTTTTGCTGACTTCTGGTATTTAAGAAAAGCTCCATCAAACTCTAGTTGGATAAAAGCCTAAGGAACAGACGCCTATTAGCCTAAATTCCAGTGATAACACACTACAATATCAAAATGTCCAGGTTTCAACAAAAGGGTACAAAACATACAAAGAAACAGAAAGTGATGGCCCAGGTAAAGAGGAAGATTAAATCATTAGAAATCATCTACAAGGACAGGACATGGGACTTTCTTCTCCTCCAGAAAAATAGCTAGAGGACAAGCTGAAACAGCCTGGAAAAAGATCTATGGTTTAGGACACCAGGTGAAGGCTGGACACTGCCCAAAGGAGAGAGGGACAAAGGAGGAGAATCGCTATGACAGAACTGTGATGCTGCTGGCATCCTCCCCCACACTAAAGACACTTCAGAATTCTCAGGCCTCTGGACAGGTTACAGACAAAGGGGGCTCCAGGGATCAACCACCCCAGGAAACGGGAGAGAGAGGGACACAGCCTAAGGCTGATCCAGCTTCTGACCCACAAATTTGGTCTGCTGTGTCCCACCAACCCTTCCAGACGGGTGGGATCACATCATGGTTTGCCCTGGGAGCCTGCACACATAACTGGAGAAATCTGACCTTCACAATCTACCTCTCTTCTAGCCTGGACTAATTGTTGAGGAAAGAACTAATTGCTGAGGACATACCTACTCAGGAAAGGGGACAGAGTGGGACACAGCATAAGGCTGACTCAGTTTTTGACTCACAAATTTGGTTGCAGTATCCCAGGAGCACTTCCAGGCCTGGTGGGGTCTTGCCATTGTTTGCCTTAGTTGTCAGCAAGGGGCTAAAGATATACCACCCTCCCAATCTGCTTCTCTACTAATCTGGACTGACTGACCGATGGTTGATCAGAGGGGAGTGGAATTACTTCCTACCCAGGAAAAGGGAGGGGGCTGCCAGAGAAGGCTGGAGAACTGTCTCTGAGAAAGTGTGAATTACAAGGCTCTTAGCCTCCAGGAAGGAAGCTCTATCACATTGATCCTGTCTGTGTTGAAACAAATACACTCTGACCAGGGATTGAACCGAGAGCTGCCGAAGAGTGGCATCTGCTGGCAGACTAAGAAAGTGCACGTGAGAAAAAAAAGAAAGGTCCAAGGTTGTAGGAAGTGGGTCTGCAACCAATTATTGGGTCCAGGGCCCAGTTTTGAGCAACTAGCAGGGACAATCCTAACAATCTAGGTTGAGTCAAGAATCAAAGAGCTATGGTAACACACAGCCTCCCACCACTAAATCCTTACAAAAGAGAAAGAAATTGAGCGTCTGAGTATACTACAGCCTAATCAGATGCCTAGACATCAGCAAAAAATGAGCCATACTAAGAAAATGGGAGACATGGCCCAAGAAAAGGAATATATCAAAGCCTTAGAAGAGACACAGGATTTGAGAGAAATAAATGGTGAGATGCGCAAAAATTTCCAAAATCAAATTAATGAGTTGAAAGACAATATGGCTAAGGAGATAAATGACATCAAGAAGACACTGAGCGAGCACAAAGAAGAATTTGAAATCCTGAACGGAAAAGTAACAGAGCTCATGGGAATGAAAGACACAATAGGGGAGATCAAAAACACATTAGAGGGAAGCGGCTGTGGCTCAATCAGTAGGGCTCCCGTTTACCATATGGGAGGCCCCGGGTTCGGTTCCCGGGGCCTCCTGGTGAAGGCAAGCCCACCTGCACGGCGTGGTTAGCTGACCCAGCGAGCACAAGCAGCAGGGGGGGGAAAAATAAAAAAAAAAAAAAAATTTTTAAAAAAAAAAAAAAAAAAAAAAACACATTAGAGGCATTCAACAGCAGACACAACTTCTGTAATAAAAATATATTTAAAAAAAAATAATAATAGGGTAGGGTTGGGGGAAAAATACAACAAATGTAATATATGGACTATAGTTAAGTAGTTAAGATTTTGACAATATTCTTTCATAATTTGTAACAAATGTCTCACAACAATGCAAGGTGTTGGTGATGGGTTGATGTATGGGAGCCCTGTATGATATTATGCATGTTTGTTTTGTAAGCTCACAACTCTTACTATGCAATTATTTTTTATGTATGTTCATGTATGAATGATATACTTCAATAAAACTAAAAGCAAAAACAAAAAAACTTGCTAGTTCTAACCCTAAAAAAAAAAGTATCCCCTTAGAAATGTTTTCAACTTCTGTACATTTTAAAAATGCATGTGAATTTATACATAACTGTGGAGAAAATAAAATTCTAAATGTACAAAGTTCTGATGAGTCATAAAATTCCATATAAAAACCAAGCTGAAAAACTTACGCTGTATATTCATAAGGAAGAACAGATTCCACTGAATCAAGCCTGTTCACAAACAGTTCTATTTCAGCCTGAAAATGAGAAAACACAATTAGAATATAAACAACGTAATTCAAGACTTAAGTCATGATTGAATTGAAAAAGAATTTGACATGTTTGAAATGTGAACTTTCAAAATATCCAACCCAGTTTTAACACTTCATATTATATCAAAAAAAATTTCACCTGCAAATATCTCCAGTATTTTTAAATGCTATAAGTATAAATTTTCTAAAAAATTAAACTATCCTCACTAAAAGCATTCATATCAAAATAGATGTTTTCAAAATTTGAGTTTCCAAATTCAATGTTTCATTCTTGAAGTACAAAAATATTTGTTTTTAAACAATTTTTAAAATGTTCTCACAACACCCCCAAAATATTGTCAAGTTGGTAAGAAATTTCTATACCTACTATACTAGAAATACAATCTCAAGCCCACGTCTACTCTTTTTTTTTTTTTTTTTTTTTTTAAGATTTATTTTATTTATTTATTTCTCCCCATCCCCTTGTTGTTTGCACTTGCTGTGTCTGTTCGTCTTTCTTGTTTCTTTAGGAGGTACTGGGAACCCAACCTGGTACCGCCAATGTGGGAGGAGGCACCTAATCACTTGAGCCACCTCTGTTTCCTGCTTTGTTCTATCTCTTACTATATTTTTCTTCTTGTGTCTCTTGTTGTGTCATCTTGTTGTGTCAGCTTGCCGCACCTACCTGTCGCATGAGCTCACTGCCTTCTTAAGGAGGCACTGGGAACCAAACCAGGGACCTCCCATGCGGTAGGTGGGAGCCCAATCGCTTGAGCCACATCCGCTTCCCCATGTCCACTCTTAAGCAGACAGGAAATAGACAATGACAACATGGTCTAACACTGGAGGACTGCTTTGCTCTACTTGAGAATGCTGAACTAAGAGATATTGACACTGAAGCAGTTCACAGTGACCAGATCAAGTTCAACAGTGGAGAAAAGCTGTTATCAACTTCCTAGTAAATACTGGCTAATTTAAAGCTACACTTTACTACTAAAGCTCCCAAAGTTTCTCCCAGGTGTGGATGAAGTCCCATGGGACCCATAACACTCACCATCTAAGCATTTACCCATGGTGGGAGCCCAGGGCCTGGACTACACCCTTAAATTAAACACAGCCCAAAGCACAGAGCTGCCAGCATAACCTGGACACTCACTAGTTAAAAAGAAACAAGCCTCCCTGGAGCAAAGAATGTACAGATGGTACTATAAACTCTAATCTTCTCAAGGCTGTATACTCCCTTCCTGCAATAACATCACCAGACACCCCATTTGTGCGCTTCATGTAACTCTTGCAGAACCTCTGTTTCATACCCTATGGAAGGAATGTCTTTGTTCCGAGACCCCTTATACTGCCCCATCTTTTCTCACTTCTTTGCGGAGGCTACTTTCATTCTTCAGCCTGCCACCGACAGAGATCCTTTCCTGACAATAAGTCCCAATAAAGCTCATGTCTAACTGTACCTTTGGTCTTGCGGCCACCCTGACCCGTGCCCTTCAGGAGTTGGGTAGGAACACCCACCCTCGCAAAAGGAGCTCATTACTATTTATTACATAATTCTTTAGTTGAAGATGCCAGCAAGCAATCTGTGTCCAGAAGTATGTTCAGTGCTAACCAAAAAAGATGGAATAGTAGCTGTTTACCTGGGACAAATATTTGTATAGAGTTAGATATCTAAGGCTGCCTCTGGATGCTGTGATCATGAATGGATCAAAGCCACACCTGTAATTTTCTTTTCACTCACTAGTGCTGTCAACAGTCATCTATACTTGCTAACATCCCTGAAAGTGAGATGTTTATGTACAATTAAAACAAACTAATAGTATACTGGCATTGGAAAAGCAGCAAAGCATAGTGGTTAAGAGTATAGACTTTGGGGTCAGACTGCCTGGGTTCAAATCCCAGCTCTAACACATACTAAATTGTGAGACTTTGGTCAATTTATTTAGCATCTCAGTTTCCTCATAGGTGCTTCAGTTTCCTTATGTATAAAATGGTGATTACAGTTTCTACTTTATAGGGTTATGAGGATTATATGTCTTAATATTTATAAAGTCCTATTTATTTATTTATTTATTTATTTATTTATTTATTTATTTATTTTTAAGGTACTGGGGCCAGGATTGAACCCCGGACCTTGTATGTGGGAAGCCAGTGCTCAACCACTGAGCCACATTAGCTCCCATAAAGTATTTTTATTTTATTTTAATTAATTAATTTATTTATTTATTTATTTACCGGGAGGTTCCGGGGATCGAACCCAGGTCCCTCCATATGGGAAATGGACACCCAACCATTTGAGCCACACCCGTCCCCCCATAAAATACTTTAAACAGTACCTGATGCAAAGTGCTATCTATGTCAGTTTGGTTAAATAAATAAAATCAAATAAACTTACTAACATTCAGAATAGAGAATGCCAAAGCTACACTAGTCATCTGCTGAAATTCTTATCTAATACTCATGATATACAATGGAAGACAAGATACCAGCCTTTGTATACAGTACTGAAAAGAATATCGTATATAACCCCTAAAATTCTACACAAATGAAATAACAACTCAATGGCAACTATACCGTACACTCACAGTTTTTTACTGTCTCCTTGCATAAAATATTCAAGACCATATTATTGGTCATTTTAGCTAAAGAATAATGTGATCTGACAAGGTACCACCTAGTTACTCTTTGAAGCATTACAGTATGCTTGAATAATAACACAAATACACTTAAGTGTTGTGAAGGCAAAATTCCCCATTGATAGCTTACTCTGCCAAAATAATTTTCACTAATTATAAGAGATCAACACTGCTATGAAGAATTCATGTGATCTATTTAGTATAGCTTAATGAAGACTGCAAGGTACCTAAAAGTTCCCATGTCTAGATTTCTTTCAAGGAAGGAATGTAGCTACGATAGTCTATACAACTTTCTATATTTTGAGTTTCAAAATCTGTAGAGCCAGATTTTCATTATATAAACTAAATTCCACTTGCTAAAATTTAAGCATATTCCTTTCTCTTGTTTACTACATATTCCTTTCATTGTTTACTACAAAGTGATTAAGAACAAGGACTCTGAAGCTAGGCTGCCTGGGTTTAAATCCTGATTCTGACACTTATTAGCATGATTTATTAGCACTTAGCATGTTCTTGGGCAAGTTTTTTCACTTCCTCGTGTCTCAGTTTTCTCATCAGAGAATGGAGATAATAATAATCCTGACTTCAAGTGGTTTCTGAGAAGATTCAAGAACAGTACCTGACAAAGTACTACATAAGTATTTGCCATTATGCAACAATGTCCCACAGAACTTTAAGTGATAATGGAAATGTTTTTTCATGGGCACTGTCAAATACAGTAGCCACTAGCCATTTGTGGCTCTTTGGCACTTAAAATGTGATTAGTATGACTTAAAAACTTAATTTTAAATATTTAATTTTAGTTAAATTTAATAGTCATATGAGGTTAGTGGATACTGTATTAGCACAGCTATAGAGAAAATATAGCATGCTGCTTAGTACCATTTACATATGCCTTTATACACTTAACATATTTACTGTAATCACTACAGTCCTTTCTTCTGGAAAAACAACTTTAATATTGCTAGCCTATCCCAGAAGCTGGCAAACTTTTTCTGTAAAGAGCCAGAGAGTAAACATTTTTGGTTTTGCGGACTGTGCGGTTTCTGCTGCAAGGCAACTCTGTCGTTCTAGTGTAAAAGGAGCCACAGACTATGTACATGAGCGTGACTGTCTTCCAATAAAACGTTATTTATGGACATTGAAATTTGAATTTCATGTAATTTTCACTTGTCACTAAATATTATAATTCTTTTGATTTTTCCCCCTAACAATTTAAAACAATAAAAACAATTCTTAGCTCATGAGCCATACAAAAATGGGAGGCAGACCAGACTGGGATTCCTGGTCCATCCTTGAGCTCAACTTTCTAGGTATTTTTGAACGTTTTTAAATTCACATCTTAAATGGCCCACCACAAGGCACAAGATTCAAAGATCTGATGCACGTGAAAAATTTTAGGATACTCTTCAAGGGCATATAAATTTAGAATACAAATTTGTTCATTTCTATCCCATGAATGGTGCAAGAATTTTTGTTTTGCCTATAATGTCCTCTCTGAAGTTTCATAGTATATCTTTTGGCTCTAGGATTATAAGATTGAGGAAAATCCTAACTCTCATTTTCTGACTTCTCTCATACCTCCTTTGAGCCTTAATCTTTCTAAAGTGAAGGGTCTTAATCTTTTGACTCGTTTATCTTGTTGATCATGTCAGCTGTTTTTCTTGGGACCTTGCCCTACCCTCATATCTTCTTTCTTTTTTACTTTTTATTTTGAAATATGTTCAAACTTACAGGACAGTTACAAAAATAATATAAACCCACATACAGAGAACTCCAACATACCCCTACCCCCAGGTATACAGATCAACCAATTCTAACTTTTTGCCCCATTTGCCATATCATTCTATCTATTCATCTATCCATTTTCTGAACATCTGAGTGTAGATTATATATATCATGCTCCTTGAACACTTAATACTGCCATGTACATTTCTTAAGAATAAGGATATTCACTTCTATAACCACCGTAAGTGTAATCAAATTCAAGTCACTTAACATTGATATAAAGCTTACAGTCTATATTCCAATTTTTTTCACGTGTACCAATAATGTCTTTTGAGCCTTCTCTCCTCCCTTGCAAATCCCACCCAGAATTGTGTATTGCATTTAATCGTCATTGTCTCTTTATTGCTCTTTATTTTTTCCCCTTAATCGTGGGAACATAGATATGACATAAATTTTCACATCTCAACCACTCCTAAGCATACCATTGAATGGGCTTAAATACATTCACAATAATGCGGTACTCTCACCACCCTCCATTACTAGAACTTTCCCATTTTCCCAATCAGAAACCCTACACTCATTATGTATTAACTCCCCATTCCCTCTGCTTCCCAACCCTGGCAACCAGTACTCTAATTTCTGTTTCAATGAGCTAGTATATTGTCCGATATTTTCTATGTAGTTACCATTGGACTTAAGTTTAACACCTAAATTCTATAACAATCTTGTATGCTTTTATACCAACTTAAAATCAACACTATACACAAACTATGTTCCTATACTCCTCTGCACCTCCACCTTTATGTAGCTCTTATTGCAAATTACATATTTATACATTACGAGTATAAAACCATTGATTTATCATTACATTTTATGTATTTGCCTTTTAGATCCTGTAGGAAGTAAAAAAGTGGAGTTTACAAACCAAAAATACAATAGTACTGGCATTTATATTTATTCATGTCATTACCCTCCTCGGAGATCTTAATTTCTTTGTGTGGCTTTATTCTATTTTCTGTTGTTCTTTCATTTCAACCTGCAGAACTCCCTTTAGCATCTCTTGTAAAGCCAGTCTAGTGGTGATGAAGGCCTTCAGCTTTTGTTTATCTGTGAATGTCTTAATCTCCTCCTCAGTTTTGAAAGACAGTTTTTCCAGATACAGAATTCTTGGGTAAAAGTTTTTATTTTCAGCACTTTAGATATGTCATTCCACTGCCTTCTTGCCATCATGATTTCTAATAAGAAATGGACACTCTTACTGAGGCTCCCTTTTATGTGGCATGGTGCCTCTCTCTCAAGGCTTTCAGAATTCTTTTTATGTTTGGCACTTGACAGTTTGATTATAATGTGTTGTGGTATGAATCTATTTCAGTTTATCCTGTTTGTAGTTTGTTTGAGCATCTTGGATGTATTTATCTAGGTGTATATCCTATAGCCAACAATGTCTTCCTCCAGGTGGCACAACTTGACTGTTCTCCCACAGCGTTCTGAAATGCCTTCTACACAAAGGGTTCTAGGATGGGAGTTCCTCAGGCCACCATCAAACAGATTGTGCCAGGGCCACCCTGCTCTTTCTGGAACCAGGCCAGAGATCTGCATTGGGAGTCCAGGTCAGCTCTTCACCAAGCCAGTTTACTGGATGGTGGAGGGGCTAGCCATGTGCCACAAGATCCTAATGCTTTTAATAAGCCTTTTTCTTGATTTTGTGCTCTCCCCCTGTTAATGCAGTCCTTTAACTGCGTTCTGGAGTCCTGAGAAAGATGTTTCTGTCAGTTCTTATTGGTTGTTCAAAGCTTCTGTTGAGAGATGGAGCCCTGAAGCTTCTCACGCAGCCACCTGGATTCTCTTGTTATTCTCCCCTATCTTTCTTAAAAGGTATGTTAACAAGAATTTTCATCACTGAACAATTCTGTGATGAAAGCGAGAGCCACTGAATGTACACTTTGTATAGACTGTACAAAGCATGGGATTATATAACAGTGAACCATGTGGTGGAAGATGGACTGTGGAAAACAGTACAAATACGAGAGTTTTCTCTAATGAACTATAACAAATGTACAATACTAATACATAGTATTAATAACAGGGGGTGTGGCAGTTTGATATAGTTATGAATTCCAAAAATAGATATTGGATTATGTTTGTAAACTGATCTGTTACTCTGGGCATGATTAAATTATGATTAGGGCTTTGATTGGGCCACATCAGTAGGATATTGAGTCCCCGCCTCTTGGTGGGTGGGGACTCAAAGATAAAAGGCATGGCAAAGGACTGAGTTGGAGTTTTTGATGCTGAGTTTTGATCTGGAGCTCGGGAAGGAAGCACACAGAGGAGCTTGTTCGTGAAGAAGGAGAGAAGGCCCCAGGAGAAGAGACAAGCCATTCACCTGATAGTCTACAGCTGGTCTTGCGGAGAGAGGCAAAGTCTAGAGAGCCTCATAGTCTACAGTTGACCTTGTAGAGATAGCAGAGGACCTGAGCCCGGAGACAAGCAAGCCCTGGGAAGAGAGGAACCCAGGAAGCCTGAACCCTCGCAGACATTGGCAGACATCTTGCTCCAACACGTGGCAATAGACTTTGGTGAGGGAAGTTACTTATGCTTTATGGCCTGGTTAACTGTGGGCTTCTACCCCAAATAAATACCCTTTATAAAAGCCAATTGATTTCTGGTACTTTGTATCAGCACCCCTTTGGCTGACTAATACTGGGGGTGTATGGAAAAAATATATCAAATGTAAGCTATGGATCATAATTAGTGGTATTAGTCTGATCATGTTCTTTCATAATCTGCAACAAATGTTCCATAACAACGGAAGATGTTGGTGGAGGGGAGATGTATGGCAATTCTGCACATTATGCATGATTGTTTTGTAAGCTCACAACTTCTCTAATAAAATATATATAAAAGAATTACAGGCAGAATTCAAGGTTTAGACGTAAAAAAATAAGGTACTTACTAGTTTTCTTTAAATATACTTTGTTCAATTGTCTATGACAAAATTCATTTACTACTTTTTGCTCTCTCATATAATTTTAAGAGAACTTCTGGAAATATATTCCCATTAGCTTTGCATTGTATTACATACAGGAGTTTAATACTACCAACAAACTAAATCATTTCACGTGCAATCTCTCTGATAAATTTAAAAACCAATTTAACCATAGCCAAAGGTGGAAACAATCCAAGTGTCCATCAACAGATGAATGGATAAACAAAATGTGGTTCGTACATATAAGGGAATATTATTCAGCCATGAAAAGGAATGGAAGTCTGATAGATGCTATGACATGGATGAAACTTGAAAACGTTATGCTAAGTAAAATAAGCCAGGCACAAAAGGACAAATATTGGATGAATCTACTTATATGAAATACCTATATTAGGCAAATTCATAGAGACAGAAAGTAAATTAGAAGTTACCAGGAGTTGGGGGATGGGAAATGGGGAGTTAACGCTTAATGGGTACAGAGTTTATGTTTGGGGTGATGAAAAAATTTTGAAAATAGTGATAGTTGCACAACATTGTGAATGTAATGTCACTGAATTGTACACTTAAAATATTAAATTTTAAGTTACACATATTTTGCCACAATAAAATTAAAAATGAAACAAAAGCAAAAACAAATCAGTCTCAAGAACTGGCCCTAGAAGTCTCCACTTTTACCATTCTCCATTGATTTACTCTATCTCTTTGCCCAGACTGCCCTTAAGCTAGCTCACATCATTTCCTTTAAACTCCAATTTAACCTTCAAAAAAAAAAATCTTGTCAAAAAAAAATTGACTGGCTCCCTCTAAGTCTAATCTTTGAATAACTTTACAAGCCAGGAAAACTTCTCTTACAATAATTATGTTATTCCACTGTTTATAAAACTTAGAATCTTATTACTCTATTATTACCACACTTACTCTATTTTAGACTACAGCCCATATTTCCACACTCTTTCTCTACTCATTTTTTTCATTTGCACATGTTTTTACTCATCTTGCATTTAGCATTTTATCTTATATTAAATCCCCATTAAATTTACCTTGTATGTCAACTTTTCCTGTTCTAGTGAAGTACTATCTAATTCTACTCCTATTAACAAACATGTCAATGCCACCTAACAGGTTTATGTTCTAGCTTTGCTTTGCAATTTATAAGGATGTCTACGAGTATCTCAAGGGCTGTCCACAGACATTTCCAAAATAACAAAACCCAAACACAGTACTTCTTACAAATCTTTCACCTAACAACAAAATCAATTTGAACTTTAAGCAAGCAATAGGAACACAGCTTCAATATAGCATCAGACAGCTGGGTTCATTTCAATTCCTAGGTCTACTCTTAATAAATATGTGCTCTTGGGCAAATAACAATCCTGAATGTCAAGATTAAGGTAACAGTAAACAGAAAATACCTAGTGCAGAAGCTGGCCCATAATTGGCATGCAATAATTATAAGTCAAATGAATAAATACAACAATTATTATCCATAATTTTCAAGAAACTGGACATTCCTGAATCCGAATAAAGATTGTCTAGTATAAGGACAACCTCAATGGTTTCTGTGGGAAATGGGCACACCCTCTCTCATCAAAGCAGTGTTTTAGGACATAAGCCTTCTGATCTACACTTTATGCCTCTTAGTTACTTTATTCTTGGATATTAGTCTAGGAAAGGGAAAGATAAAGATTATCAAGCATATTTCTCATAATAACCTTATAAGCTAGAGATTACTTGCTTCATTTTAAGACAAGAAAACAAGTTAGAAAACTGACCTCCTTGAAACAAGAGCAGTGAGTAAACTCAACTACTACCACCTTCACCTTTAATTCCTGCCATTCTCATTCCTTCACCTTACTGTTCTTGTCTCTTCTGACATTTTTTCCACAATTAATTTTTCAGGAAGATAAGTCTATCATTGGTATCAACCAACTAAGTAATAGACCTTTCCTGTTGTTCAGTAAAAAAATACCATCTTGGCGATTTTGTAGCATTTTCATTAATTTTTCCTTTTTTAAATTATAAAAATCTGAATATTTAAGAATTAGTGTCTCACTTAGAACATGCTAAAGAATGTGAAAAACAAATTAAAGTCACCTTAAACATGGAATGGAGCCACTTACAGTACATTTGTAAATGTACTACATTTACAATACTCAATTTTATTTTTAACAGTAAAATTCATGCAAATGATCTTAAATTTTAATTTTTCTTTACTTAGAATGGTATTAAGTAGTAACCAAAAAAAATAACATGAAAAGTAGAGATATTATGGGAGAAAAGAAAAAGCTTTATATTTTAGTATTATTACTGGCACATTTTTCCTGCTTTTAGAACAAGGGTCTGACTTTTCATTTGGCACTGGGTCCTATAAATTAAGTAGCTGGCCTTGGGGTGGATTTGTGGTTTTATATATATATAAATAAATTATACAATACTCAATTTTAAATATGGACCCTTATAGTGACACAAGGAAATTTCAAAAGTGCTGTAAGATAATGAGATTCTTGCAATAGAGTAGGAGAGCAAATGTAGAATGGAGAAAGGAAATGAAACTGCTAGATTTTACGTGGTTTAATAAAGGGCTTCAAAGCCAAACCATTTAAAAATATGCTACAGATGTCATGACATTCATCCCTAAAAAATATAAATGCACACACAGATAAAACAAATATGGTAAAATATAAATAACTGTTGGCTCTAGGTTGTCTAGGCTGATATACAGGTGATTATTATACTAGTCTTTCAACTTTTTTGAAACGTGAAAACTGTCATGATTAAAAGTTGAAAATATAAAAGGCTTTAAAGTTGAGTATAGACCTTAGTCTTATTATTAACTGACAGAAGCCAAATCAAAGCAAAAGGAAATAAAATAGAAGTACAAAATTTAGGGTGGAAAGGTGTTCTAGAAGAAGGAAAGATGACCTGAAAAGAAGTCGATTTATTAAATAGGGGAAAATATAATTTGCAATTTATGTGAAAATCAAAGAACATTCACAACAACAAAAAATACTGAAGAACCAAATGGAATTCATTCAATCAACATATTTGCTTAATGTTTACAATGTTCTGTACTAGACATTGTGGGTGATATAATATTATAAAACATATAAACATACAAAAATATAAATGCTTTCAAAGAATTTATAATCCAGATGGGGAGACAAAGCATATATTCAAGAAAGTGAAAGAAAAAATTGACCAGGGCTATTTAAATGTCCTTGGGGATAGTTACTGAATCTCTGTGGGATTCTGTTTTCTTATCATTAAAAAAATTTGTGCTGGGAAGCGGATGCAGTTCAAGCACTTGGGAGCCTGCCTGCCACATGGGAGGTCCCGGGTTCGGTTCCCAGTGCCTCCTACAGAAGGCGAACAAGACAGCGAGCCAATGCAACAAGATGATGCAATGAGATGATGCAACGAGGAGACACAACGAGGAAACACAATGAGAAATAAAACAAGCGGAGCGGAGGTGGCTCAAGCTACTGGGTGCCTCCCTCCCACATGGGAGGTGGTCCCAGGTTCGGTGCCTCCTAAAAAGAAGCACATAATGAACAGACACAGAGAGCAGATAGCAAGCGCAAATAATGAGGGGGTGGTGAGAGAAATAAATAAAAATAAAATAAATCTTTAAGAAAATTTGTGCTATAAGATGGCAATATGTGATTAATTTTAAGATCCTTTTCCACACTAAATGTTTTCTTTATTCACCATTCAAAATCAATGAAGTCCATGTTCTTCTGGAAATTTTCCTTAAGTAAAGACAGCCAACTCCAAAATATCACTGACCTGACTAGCAAGAGTCTGAAAGTTTATTTACTTCACATTCCTACTTTCAAACTCCCCAGCTGGGTTATTACAAGCATGAAATGTTTTGACAACATTAAAGTTTAACATTTTAAGGATGCTGCCGTATCCTAAATCACTGAGACAAAGCAAGCAAGACTGATTGCAAGACCACCCTAAGAAACTTTTTATGGAAATCTTTTTATTTAGAGTTCTATCATCTCCCTTCTAAATCCTTCTCCTCTTAAATGTATAATTTTATTTCTAGTTCTTCTCTGCCCATTCTATATCTGATCCCAACTTTGGCTACAACTATTTTATTTGTTTAGTGCAGATGGGCCATGCCACAGGACAAGATTTTTTTCTATTTCCTTATTCCTTTGTTCTTGCTGTTATTCCTCCTTACCCAACTGTCATCACATCTGCCAAACCCCACACCTTCAACTGGGTTTAAGATAAAAAGAAACCTCAGTGAAGACATATGACTTTGTACAAGGACCAAGGTGTCTAGTGACAATAGGGTCTAAGATATTGGGGCACAATCATAGAAAAGTCCACACTGGAAAAAATTCTGAAGAAGAGAGGTCTTAACTCAGAATAATTAAAAAATCCCAATAGGAATGCTGAAATTCACAAATAGATGTTTATGAGCTTTGAGGTAGCTGACCAACAATACCCAGTAGTTCGCCTCTTAGATACCTAGGGTTTTTCACCTCATTTTTTTTAATGCATAAAAGAAACTCCTATTTAAAAATTAGCTACAAGCCTTTTGTTGATTACTACATTAATTGTGAAAGTCCAGGATCTCAAGGAGTAAGGTAGGAGTGCCAGAATGGAAGATACAGCAGGATAAAAATGTGATTAAGAGCCTAGAATTTCGAATCTTGGGTTTGCATCCTGCCTTTACTATTTAACAGCTCTGTCAGCTTAAGAAATTACTTAATCTTACTGAGCTTCAGTTTCCCCATCTTAAAAGCACATGTTAAGTAAGAGGATTAACTAGAATAATATATAACTGGCACACACAAAGCACACAAATTGTAGTCGTTGTCATTTTTCTTAAAGGGTAGTAAATAAGTTTGAAAGGTGAGAATAGGAGCAAAGAAAGAATATTTCACAAATTTCCTCCAAAGTCTTTCATCTTAAGATCTGTTGAGCACATTCAAGTAACTACAATTAACTATAAAATTTACTGAGAGAAATTCAGAGATGGAAAACTGCAAGGAGGAAAAGGAAAGTAGAGGTTAGGAGAACCAGGCTCTAAGGCTGACAAAGAGCACAGACCAGCCTCTATAGAGCTTATATATGTCTATCAACTTCCTTGCTCTCAGATCTGCTATAGTGAATGATCTTTCAGCTTTTAAATAATTTTATTCAAAGATTTAATGTCTTAAAGGAAAACTTTCTAACTCAGTTTCATGTACTTGAAAACAGAAAGGAAGAACAATTTGTTAGAATGTGAATTTATCATATCAGAGTGATGCTTTCCAATGTCAGATTTCAGATTTGAAACAGTATCAGTAACAACCACATGCTGATTAGTTCCCAGAAGCCAAGAATCAATGCTTTTTTTCCCTAGAGAAAACTATGAGAATGCAAAAGTAAATATCATTAAATAAACATGTATAACAATAAGTACACGTATAAATAATTTTTCTTTTATATAATTTAAAAATTTCAAAGTACTTTTACGGTCAAATCAAAACAGGTAGCTATACATTCATTCTTGTGTCAGAGCAACATTAGGTACTGTTTTCTTAAATCTGACTCATTCTACATTTAGAGGCAACTGCTCTCAAAATAACAGACACACGATTTATAAAAAAAACTCCTAAAAATAACTACCAAGAAAGGAATGTTAAAAGTATGATTGAGTAAGCTTCATTTTTTTCAAAAAGTTGTTACTAATTCACTTAAACATATATTTTTTAAATGGGCTTTTTTCACTTAATACACAGGAAAGTTCTTAATCTTTCATCTAAGAAGCTGATCTAAACATCATGTAGTTAGTCGGTGGCAGCTGTATACAAGAGTTATACTACCATTAGTTTTTTTTTTTTTTTTTAAGTTTTTAATATTTCTTTTTTTTTTTTTCTTTTTTAAGATTTTTATTTACTTATTCACTCATCCCCCACCTTGCGCTCGCCGGGTCAGCCAACCACGCCGTGCCGGCGGGCCCGCCTCCACCAGGAGGCCCCGGGAACCGAACCCGGGGCCTCCCATATGGCAAACGGGAGCCCCACCGATTGAGCCACAGCCGCTTCCCCTACCATTAGTTCTTAAGTCTGAATTCATATTGACAAGCCAATAATTACTTGAAAGCTAAAAGCAGCGAAGGTAAACTGTTCACTAATCTTCAGCAATTAGCCATCAGGATTCCACTATACATTTAAAATAATCTAAATATGAACAGCATGAGGCAACTAACTGAAGTTGCCAAAATTTGCACAGAACAGATTAAAAATTCGTATTTTACCCTGTCGAAATTTATTCACTTCTGGTTAGGCCTTTATTCTATTTATTGCAGTCAACATATTGTCCTTTGATTTTAAGAATGTTAAATGGATTCTGTAGGAAAGGAATACCATGGCTCAATACTTTATCACTATGATTACAAAAACTAATAAAATAAGGCAAATAAAAGCAAAAAAAAAAAAGATACAAAAACCTTAGTAGCAACCAAATTAATGAATTTAAAAAGTGTTTTAGGTACCATCACATAGCTATTAAACTGATACATAAAAATTTAAATATTGTGAAGACATGGAGGAAAATTTAGCTAATAGCACTGTAAATAAAGCTTATATTTCTTGAAAGAAACCTGGCAATGTTAAGTAGGGCTATAAAACTGCTTCTTGTCTTTGACCTAGCAATTTTATATTTGGTAATATGCAAGTAATTCCTGCTAAATACATTCTAGCAATGCTACTTATAATAGAGAAAAACTGGGATCAATCTAAATGCCCTACAAGCAAGAAATGGTTAAGCAAACTATAGTTTAGTAATAGAATGAAATACTATATAGTCAATTAAAAAAAACAGTAAGAATGTGTACTACGTTGATTTTCAAAGGTATGTACATGCAATGACAGTAAGCAAAAAAAAAAAGTAAGCCACAGAACACAGTCACATATTATTTGGAAGCCTAATAAAGAAGTTAGAGTGATGTAAATAGAATTTTATGTTTATGGGACTCCTGAATCCCCTCCAATAAATGGAACATAAAATAATTTTAAGGGTGAAAATGACCAAATCTTCAGCGTTCTTTTGAACCCTAAGTATATTTCTCAATATACATAGGTGGGCCAAATGTAGAATATGATACTTTACAGTTAGATGTAAAGACTACTACATAAATTATGCTTATGCTGAAGATATATTTGTTTCACCTCTATATGAATATTTTATAATATTACGATGATAAATATTGTACTTTTTCTCTAAGAAATGCAAAATACCATTCAAAGGGAATATATAATAAGCAGTATGATTACCCCTATTTTGGTATCAGTGACTGCATACTGAGGAAGAGTTCCAGTTCATCCAGCTCTAGATTCCCTAACCTAACAACATTTTCTGGAAATAATCCTAGATTATTTTGGGGTTCATTTTGGATAACAATTCCTATTTTACTACTTTCATTTTTAACTTTTAAAGTAAGTCCTTTCAGCTTTTTTGAATACATGTACAAGACTGTCCTCCTTAACAAATATAGAATGGATGAGAATAAGTTAGTACCCAGATTGACTAACGCAAATTTAAACTCTTTACTGTTATTTACAGCTTATCCTTTGAAAGGCAAGGAAAAGAAACATTAAAGTTTACTTCAAATTCCCTATACCAATTAGACAAAATGTAGGAAAAATGCCAAATTAGATCCTTCTGCTCTTCTAAGAGTTGTTTCTTTTGACCAAGATGTGAAAGCATCGAAGTTGAAAATCCAAACGTTTCAGAAAAATGACCTGCCCCACCTATTGTATACCTATACCTATGAAAATTAAGAATCCAAAAGGACTCCCTGAAATTAACTAAAACTTAACCAAAAATTAGCCATTTAAAGACCTGTTGCAAAAGCAAAAATCATCCAACTGGCAGATCACCTGTAAATTTCACTCATACTCATTTTCTGAAGTTTACCTCAAATGTCACTTCCTCTGCAGCTTTCCCTGAAGACTCCAATCCACAGATGTTTCCTCATTTTTGTTTTAGAGTACTTTGGACATATATCTTTTATAACATATCAGATATCAGTAATCTGCTCATAAGATTATGCCCCTAACTTTGAGGCTCCTAGAGGGGAGGAAATGTATTTTTCATCTTTGCAGCAATACAACACAAAATTGCTGTTATAATTAAATTTAAAGACCAAACACTAAGTTTTAAAAGCTGATAACTACAACATTTAATGGAAAAACCAGTATGCTTACAAGACTAGCTCTCCCACCTGAAATCACTATATTCTTTCTGACAGAACTCTCAAAAAGGGGTGAAAGCTTCCTGCACTGTAGGGTATGAGAGTTACAGTATTGAAGTGCTAAATGTTGACTTAAATAAACCTTAAAGATCCTTAGACATTTTTGAAGATCCAAGTCTTTGAAGAGCTCTATCATCATGCCATTTAGGACAGTTAACATATATCAACAAACTGCTATGAAAATTTAGTAGCTTCACTAATGCCCTAAAATATGCTCAAAATTCACAGATACAATAAAACTGGCAGTAATAAAATAAACACCAGCTTTAAAAATAATTAAACTTAGTAAATAAACCTATTTATAGATGGTAAAAGTATACTGAACGATTACTTGAATTGTTAAATTATTAATGGTTTCAAAGAGAACCTCACCCCCCAAATGTAAAGTTTTAACAACGTCACAAAAATAATTGTGTACAAATGTTGTCATGCCTTACATGAAATAATTAGCGGTTACTTCACTTCTGCCTCTTTTACTAGCGGTTAAACGGAAAACCCTGAATGTTGATGTCCATAAGAGATCGAAGTTTTCAAGACTTGCCCTAAAAAGAAAGCACCAGTTTCTCCTATCATCTACTCCTTTAAGTAATTAAAACAATCTCAATGAAACTAAAGAGTCTTACACACTTTTTGTGCATTAAATTTTTCAAAGGCAGGGATTGTCTCAACTATTACAGCAACTTAATGCAGTTTATGCAATTCGGAATGTTAAAGTTTACAATAAGGAACCAACTAATGGTGCAGTGCGATGGCAAAGTCCTTAAAGAAGAGGCTCATATAACCAACCTGCAGCTCCAGGAAAGTACAGCGAACAGGAAGCAATGAAGTTAAAAGTTACTGTAAGTTGTAAATAAGCTGGGAGTTCCTCACATGCACGGACCTGGTCTTCCACTTGTTTAGAGTGCGTGATATAGGGCTGGGAACCAACACTAACTAATGGAATGCTTGCTGACCTGCACGCCTCCAATCCAAGGCTCCGAGTCGTGAAGCCCAACTCCCAAGAGGGGCTCAACGCATAGCCCCTCTTCAGGGAAAACTGAATACAGTTCCTCCTATTACTTGGCCGGCAATACTGTAGGCGAGGCCTGCTGAGCCCTCAAGAATCTACCCTTGCAAGGGCATTGCAGAGCCTCCAACCAAAGCCGAGCCCGGGCCGGCGCTTCTGGAGAAGCTCAACCCAACCCACTGCTACTCCCCCTTTCCTTCGCTCCGACCCAGGGGCCCCAGCTTGCCCGGACAGGGAAAGACTTTCCCTCTCGAGAGTGCAGCCAGGGGCCCGCCAGGCCCCACTCACCTTGCACTCGTCGCTCTTTTTCTCTTCCTCGCAGAAGTTGACGGGCGCCAGGCCGGGCAGGTAGAAAGCGCCGCCGGGGCGCGGGCCCGGGGCCGCCCCCAGCAGGAGCAGCGACAGCAGCCACAGCCGCGGCCACCGAGATGACGACGCCGCCGGCAGCTTCGCGCTCATGACTGCTGATCCGGGGAAAGCACAGCCGCGCCTAGAGGGTGATGAGGGAGGGAGGGGCGGGGACGCTCGGAGACCACGACTAGGCGGCCTGAGAGGAGGGAGGACGGCCCCGCCACGGATAGTTCCGGTTGCGCTAGGAGACACCGCGGGTCTTGCAACAGAAACTGAAGCGGACCTCGACAGAGCATGCGCAACACTGCCCGCACATGCTCAGTGAGAGCGGCCCCAAGCGCCCCTAGAAGTTTCCGGGAGGGAGAGTACAGAAAATCCACTTTCCAGGGTTTCAGCAGGCCGACTGGAGTGGTTGCTGGGGGAGTAGTTCCGGCGCTTCTGTCCTGGTTCCACGTTAGAATGTGCAACGCCTTTCGGGCGCAGTAGGTCGTGCCTTAGGTCGGGTGCTTTCTTTTTGCTGCTTTGTGTTAATTTCCCATAAACAATCTGAGGATTCCTCACTATACTGCCCGCGCGGCACTCCAACCCCTATTACAAAGTAGGTACTCCAGAAAGTATGTACTAATGGATGTGGAGTTGGTGGCGGGGCAGGTAGGGAAAGTTCGGGATACTGGTGGTTGGGAACAGGAAAAAAAAAAACAAATGAGAAACTCGCCGCAAATCCTCAGTGGACATTTTCCAAGCATTGGGATATGGTGGCGCATTCTTGGGTGGGGCCACTTGATTGCACAGAATAAACAGACTTTTTTAAGGGTGAGTGAAAATGAGGTCGAGAGAAAAATGGGAAGATACAAATAGAAGAAGGTAGTACTGACATTTCTTTGCAAAAGAAACCATGGACACACCCTAGAGTTCCTCAAGGAAAGTAGTTCAAGCATGGTATGATTAACTTTGAGCATATTTTGTCACTTTGCGTATTGATGACGTGCCAAGATGTGTATGTACACACACCTGGTCCATTTTCTGATTATTTGTCAAAGAGAAGCTTGCTTTTTGATGACATAAAGTCAATTCAATTGAGCTTTAGAATTCTATCAAATTCTTAGGAAGAATGCCCCATATGAGACCAGCAAGGAATCATAACCTCAGGTCAGCTCAAAATTCAAGAATGGACAAGGATGGGCTTCAGGAAAGATTTGAACGCTTTAATTGTATCTAAATTTTTGTGGGTGTTTGCACATTTTAAGGGAAGGTTTATAACGTTCATTTAATTTTCAAAGTGACCTATGACTCTCCAAAAAGGTTATGAACCATTGGTCTATACTGTGGGATAACCAGCACAAAGAAAAGCAAAATCTTGCTTGCAAAGTAGATTTGCACCGATTAAGAGCTCCAGCTTTGGAATATCACTTCCTAGTTTTGTGACTTTGGCAAGTTAATTCAAGCCCCAGGTTCTTCAACTGGCAAGTAGAGGGAAAACAACACCCATCTTCCTAAAGTTGTATGAAGATTAAATGAAAAATGTATGTAAAGTGACAGAGAGGGATGACAGATTTTTTTTTTTTTTTTTAATAAGTCAGTCAGTATGGGCCTGAGCAATGGAAGAGGGTCTAAGTGGTTTTCCCTTCTCACACCTTCTCCCTCAAGTAAATCAACTAACATATTGAACATCTACTTTGGGCTAGGGAAAGAATTTACAATCTGTTCTTGAATTCTTGGAGATTTCCAATGTAATAAGAGGAAGTGGATATTCATATAGAAAGGAAAGGAGAAGAAAATTAACACTTTGTCCACTATCTTCTATTTATCTGGCATCACTAAATATTTGGCATTCTCTATCTCCTTGACCCTATCCAACCTTTTCCTCCCCCAGTTTTCCCCATCTCAAGAAATGGCACCTCTGTCACCTGCTTCTCAGGCCCCAAACTCAGGAAATAACCTTTTTTTTTTCATTCTCTCACTTCCCACATCCAGTCTACCAGCAGATCCTACTCACCCACCAAACCTTAGACTAAATCCTTTGACTGATTTCCATGTCCACAACTACCATCCTACTCTAAGCCAAAATCTTAGTTCCCTAGAGTACTTGCAATACCTTCCAGCTTCCACTCTTGCCAAAAGTGAGCTTATACAATCTTAAAATCCCTTAATATCACTATTCTTTTAAATCCCAACATTGCACAGTACTTACCAATATCTGGAACTTCCATTTGTTTACTGTCTGACACCATGGTGGCTTGGATTTATGTACCCCAGACAAAAACATGTTCTTAAACTCAATCCATTCCTGTAAGCATGAATCCATTGTACTTAGGACCCTTTGGAGTTACTTCAGTTAAAGTGTGGCCCAACTGAATAAGGATGGCTCTTAATCCTGTTACTGAAGGCCTTATAGGGAAGGCCAGAGAGAGAGAGAGAACTCAAGGGAGCAGCCAGAAGCAGGAGTCAAGGGAATCCAGAAGAGAAACTAGAAGAGGTTGCCATATGCATTGTCATGTGACAGAAAAGCCAAGCACCAAGGATGCCAGCAGCTAACCCCAGAACACTGGTCTTCCAAGAGAAAGCATCTCTTCATGCCTTCATTTTGAACTTCTTCTAGCTTCAAAACTGTGAGCCTTAAATAAATTCTTGTTTAAGGCAACCAACTGCATGGTATGTGTTTTAGCAGCCAGGAAAGGGAAGGAAGGCAGGCAGGCAGGCAAGCAGTCAGGCAGGAAGAAACAAGTAACTGGAAAGAACTACATGAGTGGTACTGACCAGGCAATAAGTACCATGGAAGTCTAGATCTGAATTTAGATTCGCATACATTTAGTGCTGAAATAAACCTAAGAGGTTTTCCTGACAATTTTAACTTCCTTCTTTTACAAATGAGGAAAGTAAGAGGAAATTACTTCGTAGTGACTCTGCTATTCATTGAGGCTATTTGGGGAGGTCCATTTCTCTGGACGGCAAATATTCCCAAAGCCTTTTCCCTTCCAAACCTCGCCCCTCCCTCAATCCCCAGGGAGAAGCGTTAGCAAAAACCAGGAAAAATGGAGTCTTTCTCAACTAAAACATTTTTTGGACTCCGTACACACCAGTTCGCTCAGACCGCTAAATGCGCATGCGCAAGGCCTCGCAGGCGCACGGCGCCAACACCCACTCTGGTGACCCCTCCCGGCCTTCCGCCTCAAGAGTCCAGACACGTCAGCCTGCCGGGCCAGGGACCGGTGGGAGGGGTCAAGGGCGGGGCTGGGCCGCTGGGCGGACCAATTGACTTACTTCCGGATCCGGCCTCTCCTTAGTAGGGAACGCCTTCCCCGGGGTTCCCTTGGTTACCGGGGGTCAGTGTCTGAGCAATGATGGGGGCGTGGCAGAGAGATCGTCCCGCCCTTTACCTCGGAGGTTAAGTGGAGCCCCTGCCTCAGGGTTTTTTCAGCTGTAGAAGTGGTGATTCCGATTAATTCCAATTACAGACTATAAAAAACGAAGTTTCCCTTCCATTCGCCTCTTTTTTTTTTTTTTTTTTTTTTTTACAAGCCTTGATTTTACTGTGTATCAGCTGAAAAGAAGGGAGAAGGAAGGGGTCCATTCGCCTCTTGACTGCGATGCTCCCTTTCTACAAATATTATACTGCCTACTTGGCTGTAAAATTAAGGGATACGATTTTTCTTTTTTCCGCTGCTATAGATAGAATTTGCAAGCTCCAATTTAAGACTCAGACTTAATTTGCCAGCTCAGATTTAATAATCTGGAGTTTGTCTCTTTCACTTTTCTCTGCCAAAATAATTTGGCCAGCCTGTTTTTCTGCCTTTCCTACGACTTCTGTATAGGGTTGCCAGATTCAGCAAATAAAAACACAGGGCGCCAGTTAAATTTTATTTTCAGATAAACAATGAATATTTTTTTAGTATAAATATGTACCAAATATTGCATGCGATATGCCTGTGTTTTATCTTACAACTCTACTTCTGTGTCAAATTGAAATTATTAGACTCTGCTAGATGTATGCTTGTAAAAAAAAATAATTATCTCAATGTCTTTTTTTTTTTTTTTTTTTTTTAAGGTACCAGGACTAGGGCCTGGACCTCGTATGTGGGAAGCAGGCACTCAACCACTGAGACACATGGCTCCCCTGAGTTGGGTTTTCTGTTTGTTTCTTTGTTGTTTGTTTTTAAGAGGCACTCAGACCTGCCATGTGGGAGATTTGCCTTTTCTGACTCCTCTGAGATTTTATTTCTTTTTATAAATCAATAAACTAGTAATTTTATTTATACATTAGTTTCTGTGGTACATATAAACAATTAGTGTCCTAACAAGTAAATTGTCTCCAATGGTTGAATTGTCCTGGATTCTCCGTTGTCAGTGCCTTCCAGCCAAAGACCACCAGGAACACAAGTTGAGTTACTTGTTACAGCAAGAGAGAATGCAAACAGTGGGATACTGTGGGGGTGTCTCAGTAATTAGAAAGGAAGTTGTAGGATTTGAGCTTGTGTTAGGTGATTTAGGGGAGGGTTTAAAGAAGTGGGTCTTTGCTATGGATTGGATGCTGTCAGGAAGCAGGGCTGATTTTTAAGATTGGGTATGCTAATAAATCTTATCTAGAAGGAGAGAAGACTAGAATGAGGCTAAAACTGTCATTGATGAAGAAGCAGTCACTCTTCTTTAGCCAGATAGGAGGAGGCTTGGTCCTTTTGTGGTTTGGACAATGTTAAGGTTTTTGTCTGCGTTTAGGCGTGATTACAGAGTGCTTGTGTTTATGTCTTGATCTGTCATGGTCACAGAGTGGCCTTGTATGATGTTGATGTTTTGTGAAAGCATTTATATTAAACAAGGGGTTGCTGAGGCCTAGCTGTGAGTGCCAAGACAGCTCCTGAATGTCAGGGGCTTCTTTTCTTTCTCACCAAGCTAATGACATCCAGTGGGTACCTTTTATGGGTAGCCAGCCAATCAGTCATTCACTCCTCTGCATTACACTATGTATATATACATCTTTTTTCTAAACTCTTTTTCTGTTTGTTTTTTATATTTTTTAGGAAGTACCAGGGATTGAACCCAGGACCCCATACATGGGAAGTAGGCACTCAAACTGCTGAGCTACACCCGCTCCCCACACTATATGTTTTTGCCGTATTTCCTCGGAACTTATACATAATCAGGCCACTGGGTAAACCTCAGCACTCAAACTTAGACTGTGAGAATTTTTATAGATTTTTAAAATGGTATACCCTTCATCTTATAAGTGAGGCAGTGAATGACAAAATTAGTACTCTACTAATTTTTTTTTGCTTTCTTTCATGACCCTAGGACTCTTTTAACTGCATTTTAGCAATATTTCTAATGTATATATTTAACAAAGCATGCCTATCGAGAATACAAGAATTCTTATATCTATTTTAAAGACAACTAAATAGAAAAATGGGCAAGAGACTAGAATAGGCACATCACAAGAGTAGATATCAATGGTATACAAAACCAGAAATATGTACAACCCCATTAATCGTAAGAAAATTGCAAATTAAAACATCAATGAGATACTGCTATGCATAGAACAGAAGAGCTAAAATTTAAAAGTCTGAGAATACCAAGAATTGACAGAGATGTGAAGCAACCAGTACTCTCATACACTACTGGTGAGAGTGGTACAATCACAGTAACAAATGTTTGGCACACATATCCTATCACCCAGAAATTCCATTCCTCAATCAAAATACATATTTATATTCAGCAAAAGATACATTCACCAAAACCGAACTCAAATGTCCATCTATAGTAAAATGGATAAATAAATTGCAGTATAATTCTATAATAGAATAATAAACCAATGAAAACCAACAAACTACTATTATACACAGCAACATATATAAATCTCACAAACATGATATTGAGTAAAAGAAGTCAGACAACAAGGGCACTTATTGAATGATTCCATTTATATAAAGTTCAAAAACAGGCAATATTAATCTCTGATGTTAGAAGGCAAGATAGTGGTTACCTTTGAGGAACTCTGAGTAGGTGGTGATTGGGAGGGCATGTCACGGTAATATTCTGTATGTTGATTTGGATGATGGTTACCCGGATGCAGTCACTTTGTAATAATCCAAAGAGCTGTAGACTTATGATTTGTGTACTTTTCTGTGTGTATGTTATACTTGAATTTAAAGTTTATTAACATATGTCTCATCATTGTCAAAATGTTGATAGCCATTGAAATTGGGTACATGGAGGTTAATTATCATTCTTTGAACTTTTATGCATTGAAATTTTCCATGATAAAAAGTTTAAATATATATGTATAAATATATTTCTGTGTATATGTTTCTATATACACACATACATGTATATATACATACGTGTGTATGTATATTTATTTGTAAATGTTTGAGTTTCCTTTTGACCTGCCAATATATTAAAAAGTGAACAAGATTTTACGGAGATCATAGCAATATGACTAGAACCACATGATTTTTTTTTTTTAGGAGGTGCCAGGGATTTTTTTTTTTTTTTAACTTTATTTTGTACATTTAATAATTGAAAACATAAGCAATAAAAAACTAAAAAGTAAACACAGATGAATAAATATATACATTTCTCAATTAAATGTAATGGATACATGTAAATTTTTTTGTTGTTTTGTTTTTTGTTTGTTTTTTTTTGTGTGTGTGTGTGTCTGTGTGTGTGTGTGAATCAAACAATATATTACACAATATATTTGGTACATAGTAATGCATTCATACAGTATATGTCCTTTTGTGTCTGGCTTGCTTCACTCAACATAATGTCCTCCAGATTCATCCATATTGCCATATGCTTTATGACTTCATTTCTTCTTACAACTGCATAACATTCCATTGTGTGAATAGACCACAGTTTGTTTATCCATACATCTGTTGATGGACACCTGGGTTGTTTCCAGCTTTTGGCAATGATGAATAATGTGGCTATGAACATTGGTGTGCAGATGTCTGTTCGTGTCACTGCTCTCAAGTCTTCTGGGTATATACCCAGTAGTGGTATTGCAGGGTCACGTGGCAAGTCTATATTCAACTTCTTTAGGAACTGCCAAACAGTCCTCCGTAGTGGCTATACCATCCTGCATTCCCAACAACAGTGAAGAAGTGTTCCTATCTCTCCACATCCTCTCCAACACTTGTAGTTCTCTGTCTTTTTCATAGTGGCCATTCTGATAGGTGTGAAATGATATCTCATTGTAGTTTTGATTTGCATTTCCCTAATCATGAGTGATGTTGAGCATTTCTTCATGTGTTTTTCTGCCATTTGTATTTCTTCTTCGGAGAAATGTCTTTCAAGTCTTTGGCCCATTTTGTAATTGGGTCATTTGTCTTTTTATTGTTGAGCTGTAACATCTCTTTATATATCCTGGATATTAAACCCTTATCAGATATGTGATTTCCAAATATTTTTTCCCATTGCCTTTTCACCCTTCTGACAAATTCCTGTGAAGTGCAAAAGTGTTTAATTTTGAGGAGGTCCCATTTATCTACTTTTTCTTTGGTTGCACGTGCTTTGGGTATGAGGTCCAAGAAACCACCACCTACTACAAGGTCTTGAAGATGTTTCCCTACCTTTTCTTCTAGTAGTTTTATGGTCCTGGCTTTTATATTTAGATCTTTGATCCATTTTGAGTTGATTCTTGTATAGGGGGTGAGATAGGGGTCCTCTTTCATTCTTTTGGTTATAGATATCCAGTTCTCCCAACACCATTTGTTGAAGAGACTGTTTTTTCCCATCAGCGTGGGCTTGGTAGGTTTGTCAAAAACCAGTCGACTGTATAGGTGAGGGTTTATTTCTGGATTCTCAATTCTATTCCACTGATCGATATGTCTATCTTTATGCCAGTACCATGCTGTTTTGACCACTGTAGCTTTGTAATGTTTCAAGGTCAGGCAGTGAAATTCCTCCCACATTGCTCTTCTTTTTTAGAATACTTTTGGCTATTCGGGTACACTTACCCTTCCAGATGAATTTTGTAATTGCCTTCTCTAATCTGTAAAGTAAGCTGTTGGGATTTTGATTGGTATTGCATTGAATCTATAAATCAGTTTGGGCAAGACTGACATCTTCATAATATTTATTCTTCCAATCCATGAACACGGAATGTCTTTCCATTTGTTTAGGTCTTTTTAAATTTCTTTTAGCATTGTTTTGTAGTTTTCTGCATATAGGTCTTGTACTTCCTTGGTTAAATTAACTCCTAGGTATTTGAGTCTTTTTGTTGCTATTGAAAATGGAATTTTCCTCCTGATTTCCTCCTCAGATTGTTCAGTACTAGTGTACAAAAGCATTACTGATTTTTGCGTGTTGATCTTATATCCTGCCACTTTGCTGAACTCATTTATTAGTTCAAGTAGCTTTGTTGTGGATACTTCAGGATTTTCTAAATACAGGATCATGTCATCCGCAAACAGTGAGAGTTTTACTTCCTCTTTTCCTATTTGGACACCTTTAATTTTTTTGTCTTGTCTAATTGCCCTAGCCAGAACTTCTAGTACAATGTTGAATAACAATGGTGACAGTGGGCATCCTTGTCTTGTTCCTGATCTTAGGGGGAAAGCTTTCGACCTTTCCCCATTGAGTATGATGTTGGCTGTGGGTTTTTCATATATGCCTTTGATCATATTGAGGCATTTTCCTTTAATTCCTATCTTTTGAAGTATTTTTATCAAAAAAGGATGTTGGATTTTGTCGAATGCCTTTTCTGCATCTTTTGAGATGTTCATGTGGTTTTTTTCCTTCAATTTGTTAATGTGGTGTATTACATTGATTTTCTTATGTTGAACCAGCCTTGCATACCAGGAATAAATCCCACTTGGTCGTGATGTATAAGTCTTTTGATATGCTGTTGGATTCGATTTGCAAGTATTTTGTTGAGAATTTTTGCATCTATGTTCATGAGAGAGATTGGTCTGTAATTTTCTTTTCTTGTGGAATCTTTATCTGGCTTTGGTATTAGGGTGATGTTGGCTTCATAAAATGTGTTGGGTAATTTTCCCTCCTCTTCAATTTTTTGGAAGAGTTTAAATAGGATTGGTGTTAATTCTTTTAGAAATGCTTGGTAGAACTCACCTGTGAAGCCATCTGGTCCTGGACTTTTCTTTGCTGGGAGATTTTTGATGACGGTTTCAATCTCCTTAATTGTGATTGGTTTGTTAAGTTCTTGTATTTCTTGTTGTGTCAGTGTAGGTTGGTTATGAGTTTCTAGAAATTTGTCCATTTCATCCAGGTTGTCTAGTTTGTTGGCATATAGTTTCTCATATTATCCTCTTATGATTCTTTTTATTTCTGTGAGGTCACTTGTAATCCCCGCCCCCCTTTCATTTCTGATTGTATTTATTTGCATCTTCTCTCTTTTTTTCTTTGTTAGTCTAGCGAGGGGTTTGTCAATTTTATTGATCTTCTCAAAGAACCAGCTTTTGGTTTTGTTGATTTTCTCTATTGCTTTTTTGTTCTCATTTTCATTTATTTCCGCTCTAATCTTTATTATTTCTTTCCTTCTTTTTGCTTTGGGATTGGTTTGCTGTTCTTTTTCTAGTTTCTCAAATTGTTCAGTTAAATCTTTGAGTTTAGCTCTTTGCTTTTTAATATAGGCATTTAGGGCTATAAATTTCCCTCTCGAGACTGCCTTTCCTGTATCCCATGAGTTTTGATATGTTGTGTTCTCTTTTTCAATATATTTACTCAATATATTTTCTCAATATATTTACTGATTTCACTTGCAATTTCTTCTTTGCCCCACTGAATATTTAGGAGTGTGTTGTTCAGTCTCCACATATTTGCAAATTTCCTTTTTTCCTGTCTGTTATTGATTTCTAGTTTCATTCTATTATGATCTGAGAAGGTGCTTTGTATAATTTCAATCTTTTTATATTTATTGAGAGCTGTATTGTGACCTAACATTTGGTCTATCCTGGAGAAAGATCCATGGGCACTTGAGAAGAATGTATAACCCGCTGAGTTTGGATGCGTGTTCTGTATATGTCTGTTAGGTCTAACTTGTTTATCATATTGTTCAAGTTCTCTGTTTCCTTGTTGATCTTCTGTCTAGTTGTTCTATCTAATGATGTGAGAGGGGTGTTGAAGTCTCCAACGATTATTGTAGAAATGTCTATTTCTCCCTTCAGTTTTGCCAGAGTTTGTCTCATATATTTTGGGGCACCCTGGTTAGGTGCGTAGATATTTATGACTGTTATATCTTCCTGGAGGATCATCCCTTTTATTAATATATAATGGCCTTCTGCATCTCTTATCACTTTTTTGCATTTGAAGTCTGTTTTGTCTGATATTAGTATAGCTACCCCTGCTCTTTTCTGTTTACTATTCGCATGGAGTATCTTTTTCCAACCTTTTACTTTCAGCTGGTTTGTATCCTTGGGTCTGAGGTGAGTTTCTTGTAAGCAGCATATGGATGGCTCATGATATTTATCCATTCTGTCAGCCTGTATCTTTTGATTGGGGAATTTAATCCATTCACATTCAATGATATTACTGAAAATGCACTATTTATTTTCTCCATTTTATTCTTTGGTTTTCATATGTCATCTTATTTTTGTCTTTCTTTTTACTCTTTTGGTTATCTTTTCTGCTCTTCTTTCTTCTATACTCTCCTCCAAGCCTCTCTCTCCTGTCTTTTTCTTTCAGGTTCTAAGGCTTCCTTTACTATTTCCTGCAAAGGTGGATTCTTTTTTGCAAACTCTCTTAGTTTCTGTTTGTTTGTGAATACTTTATATTCACCTTCATATTTGAATGACAGTTTTGCTGGATAAAGAATTCTTGGCTGGCAGTTTTTCTCTTTCAGTTTCCTAATTGTATCATACCACTGTCTTCTTGCCTCCATGGTTTCTGAAGAGAAATCTGCACAGAGTCTTTTGTATGTGATCGTTTGCTTCTCTCTTGCTGCTCTGAGAATTTTCTCTTTATCTTTTACATTTAACATTCTGAATAATATGTGTCTTGGCGTAGGTCTATTTGGATTTACTCTTATTGGGGTACAGTGTGCTTCCTGGACATGAAAGTTCATTTCTTTTGTGAGAGTTGGGAAATTTTCAGCTATTATTTCCTCAAATACTCTTTCTGCCCCTTTTCCTTTCTCTTCTCCTTCTGGAACTCCAGTGACACGTATGTTCTTGCGTTTTGTGTTGTCATTCAACTCTCTGAGCCCCTGCTCAATTTTTTCCATTCTTTTCTCTCTCTGTTCTTTTCTCTCTTCAATTTTAGCTGCTCTGTCTTCAGTATCACTTATTCTTTCTTCTATCATTTCAAGTCTGCTGTTGTATGCTTCAAATGTATTTTTTACTTCACCTATTGTGTCTTTCATTCCCATGAACTCCGTTACTTTTCTGTTCATGATTTCAAATTCTTCTTTACATTCGCTCAATGACTTCTTGATGTCATTGATCTCTTTAACTATATTCTCTTTCATCTCATTAATTTGATTTTGGAAATGTGTACTCATCTCACTGATTAGTTCTCTCAAATTCTGCATCTCTTCTGGGACTTTGCTGTATTCCTTTTCTTGGGCCATGTCTTCTATTTTATTAGTATGGCCCGTGGTTTTTTGTTGGTACTTAGGCATCTGGTTAGTTTGTATTTTACTTAGATGCTCTATTTCTTTCTCTTTTATGGGGTTTTAGTGGCAGGCGGCTGTGAGTTACCACCGCTCTTTGTTTTTTGGCTCAACCTTGATTGTTAGGATTGTTCTGCTGGTTGCTCAAAACTGGGCACTGGACCCAGTAATTGGTTGTGGAGTTGTTTCCTAGGGCCTTGGGTAGGAAGGCTATAGAGGCCAGGAAAAGCCTCTCTTATTTATTAATTTTCTTATGTGTACTTCCTTGGTCTGCCAGGAGATGGAACTTGTTGGCTGCTCTCAATTTAATGCCTGGTCGGAGCGTATTTATTGTGACACAGACCAGATCAATGTGATAGAGCTTCCTGTCTCGGGGCTAGGAGCCTTGTGATTCAAACTTTCTGAGACAGTTCTCCAGACTTCTCTCGTAGCGCCCCCCTTTTCCCAGCTAGGAAATATTTCCACTCCCTCTGAATCCTCAACAATCAGTCCCTGTTAGTAGAGGAGGAGATTGGGAGGTTTGTATATCTTTAGCCCCTTGCAGGCTCAAGGCAAACAATGGCGCAGCCCCACCCAGCCTGGAAGGGCTCTCGGGACAGGGCAGACCAAACCTGGGAGTCCAAAGCAGGGTCAGCCCCAGACTCTCTCTCCCCTCTCCCTTGGTGTCCTCAACAATTAGTCCAGGCTAGAGGAGAGGGAGGTTGGGAGGGTCGGATTTCTCCAGTTCTTTCTGGGCTCCCAGGACAAACCGTCGTGTGGAAGGGTCCAAGGGTCCGTGGGGCTCTGCAGCCCAAATTTCAGGTCAGAACCTGAGTCAGCCTAAGGCTGTGTCCCTCTCTCTCCCCTTTCCGGGAGTGGCAGATCCCTGAAACCCCCTTTGTCTCCCCCAGGGGCCCGAGAATTCTGAAGAGTGTGGGGGAGGGTGCCGGCAGCAGCAGAAGCTGCTACTTGCAACTCACAGTTCTGTAGTCGGGATTTCCCTCTTCTGTCCCTCTCTCTTCTGGGTGGTGTGCAGCCTTCACCTGGTGACCTAAACCCTAGAAGATCTTTTTTGGGGCTGTTTCAGCTTGTCCTCTAGCTATTTTTCTGGAGAAGAGGATTTTTTTTTTTAATATACTTTTTTATTTTAATATATATATATATGTTTAGATTACATAAATGTTACATAAAAAATATAGGGGAGTCCCATATGCCCTGCTCCCTACCCCTCCAACATTTTACCACATTAACAATATCCTTCATTACTGTCGTACATTTGTTAAAATTGATGAGCACATTTTGGAACATTGCCACTAAGCGTGGATTATAGTTTACATTGTAGTTTACACTGTCTCCCACACATTTTTGTAAGTTATGACAATGATAATGGCCTGTATCTGTCATTGCAATGTCATTGAGGACAATTCCCAAGTCCCAAAAATGCCCCCAAATTACACCTATTTTTTCATTTTCCTCCCCTCAGAACCTCCAGTGGCCACTGCCTCCACAACAGGTACCAGAGACTGAACCCAGGACCTTGTACATGTGAAGCATGCCCTCAACCACTGAGCTACACCTGCTCCACACACATGATTCTTTCATGGCCATGTGGAATTTGGAAAGTAATATATAAGGAGAAGGTCGATGTGCCTAGATATTATTAACCAACAACAGCACCAATATATCTACTATATAAAATGGCAATCTGAGTGAATATTTTTATACATGTATTAATATAAATATATTGAAGAGACTGCAGCAACGTAACTGTGTATTTTACTACAGACCAAATCCTATTAAAATGAATGTTGGTATATTTCACTAAAATAAAATACTGGCGAAGTTTTTAGAAAAACATCCATTAAAAGAATCAGAAAGGCAAAGAAAATAGAAAACAGGACACTATTGCCCAACAAGAGATACGAGGCACTTCACCATGATTACTCTTAAGTAGCTGCTGAATGATCCAAAACACACAAGTTCTTCTAGAAGAAAAATATTTAAAAGTAATTTTGGGGTAGAATGTTTTTTGAAAATAAAAATTAGAATAAAGGAGTTGCAGGGCATGGACTGAAGGGTAACTGTATGAAAACAATTTAGTGGAGTCACAATGTGGTCATGTTTTTCTAGAGAGCTAACTTTAGAATATAAATACCTACGTGAGATGAACTTCACTATTGTATGATGTTTAACCACCACAATTACCAATAAATACATTGAGTGGTTTAAACATTTTAGAAACCCCTTATTAAAATAGAATAGGGGAGCGGATGTGGCTCAAGTGGTTTAGCGCCTGCTTCCATATCCAAGGTCCCAGTTCAATCCCTGGCCCCGATACCTAAAAAAGACAACAATAAAGCCTACAGACTGTAGCACACCTGTACCCATGTCTCAGCTGTGTACTCTTATTCTTTCTCATTTCTCAATAAACTCTTTTTACTGGCCTCATTTTTTCTGGCACGTCTCTGAATTTTCTTGCAACGTAGCCAAAAACTTAGAAACCCAGGTTCCTGTAACACTAGCAATAGGCTAGGCACTGTGAATATGAAATAGGCCCCAAGGATCACTAACTTCAAGGCCCCCTTGAAACCTAAGGAGCTCTGCCGAAGAGCTGAAGGCCTCAGAGTCCTTGGGGTGACTGACAAGGCTTTACTTGTAGTGGACAGAAAGACAGAATAGACATTGATTTTAAAAGATCTAAGGTGGGGAACGGATGTGGCTCAAGCAGTTGAGCACCTGCCTTCTACATGGGAGTTCCCGGGTTTGGTTCCCAGTGCCTCCTGAAAAGACAAACAAACAAAAAAGTAACGAGCAAAACAAATGATAAAACTAACTCAGGGAAGCCAATGTGGCTCAGTGGTTGAGCGCCGGCTTCCCACATACAAGGCCCAGGTTCAATCCCCAGCCCCCGGTACCTCAAAAAAGAAAAAGGTCTAAGGAAAAGCAGTGGATACAGCAGGAACAGAAAGACCATCATAACCCACTGTGTGCCCAACATGGTGCGTCTGCAAAAGTACACCATCTCTGAGGATCGGGATTTCTCGTGCTGCAGCATGTGGGAGGAGGCAAACTCTGGTCATGTATCAGTAAGTTTTTAAACAGGAGTCCTGAAGAAAGCTTTGACATCTAGGAAGTGAAAAACTCTCCACTTACCAAAGGTCACCTGCAATAGCCAACATCTAGTCCTCACGACAGCATCAGCTTTGGATGCAGAGGAAGTGATGGTGGAACCGTGCTTAAGGTTCTGCCTTTGAAAACTAGACTTACTTCGAATTCTCAAGATGATAGCAACTAGGAAGACAATAGCCAAGACCTCTCTGCAAAATGGCCAGATTCAAGTCCAGAAGAAGAACGCGCTACTAGTTATTTAACATTATGCAATGAATATGGGCAAGAAAAGGTTGAACCAGGATCTTGGAATGAAAAGCCCTTTATGAAGACTGAAGGAAAGAGTGTTGATACCAAAGCTATTAAAAGCTTCCCAGCACACCTTGCTGCTGACTGTGACAGCCCCAGCACAGAGCTGCTATCTCATGAACTGAGGTTTTTCCCTGAAGATGATAACCCAAACCCAGTTAGTTTTCCAAGAACATCTGATTCTCTCAGACTCCCTCAGTAGATCTAAAAACAGCCTCATGGAATTTTTTAGGATAGACAGTAAGGATAGCTCTAATGAATTACTGGGACTTGATTTGGGGGGGAAATTGTATAGCCTAAAATCAGAATCTTGAAACCAGTCTTCTCCCTTCCAGATGGAGACAGCATGTCAAGGAGTTTTTGTGTGTGTGTGTGTGTGTGTGTGTTTGGTTTTTTTTTTCGTTTTATTTTATTTTACTTAAGGAGTTTTTTTTTTTTTTTTATAAGACATTTGTGGGACAGAAGGCCTATTTTATTTTATTTTATTTTATTTTATTTTATTTTATTTTTTTATTTTACTGGGAGGTCCCGGGGATCAAACCCAGGTCCCTCCATATGGGAGACGGACGCCCAACCAGTTGAGCCATATCCGCCCTGAAGGAGTTTTAATATTAGCAAATTAAGTTAGAGTTTAAAGCTCAGGGCACCATTAGCAGGGGCTCACATGACTCAGTCCCAGTTATTTCTTTTATTTTTTTATTTTTATTTTATTTTATTTTTTTAAAGATTTTATTTATTTATTCATTCAACCAAAGTATCCATTAATTGATAAGTGGATAAACAAAATGTGATATGTACACACAATAGGATTTTATTTGTCCATTAAAAGAATGAAGTCCTGATACATGTGACAACATGGATAAACCTAGAAGAACTCGTATTGAGTGAAATAAGCCAGGCACAAAAGGACAAGTATTGTATGAGCTCACTGATAGGAAATAATTAGAATAAGTAAACTCACAGAGTCAGAATCTAGAGTACAGGTTATCAAGAGATGGTTTTGGTAGGGAATAGGAAGTTAAGGCTTAAAATGTATAGAGTTCCTATTTGGGATGATGGAAAAGGTTTGGTAGTAGATGATGGTGATGGTAGTACAACATTGTGAAAGTAATTAACAGCACTAAATTGTATACGTGAATGTGGTTAAAAGGCGAAAATGTGAGGTTGTATATATGTTACTAGAATTAAAAAAATTTTTTTAATCCAAGGAACTGCACAAAACAAACAGTGAACCCTAAGTTGAACCATGGACTATAGTTAATAATACAATTATTTAAATGTGCTTTCATCAGTTGTAACAAATCTATCACACCAATGCAATAATTTATTGAGGTGAAATTCACATGACATAAAATTAACCTTTTGAAAGTGAACAATTCAGTGGCATTTAGTACATTCATAATGTTGTCCAGCCACCATCTCTATCTAGTTCCAAGACATTTCCATCACTCCAAAGTAAAACCCCTTAACCCACCAAGCAGCTTTTCCCAATTCCTTCCTTTTCCCCAGGCCCTGGCAACCACTAATCTGCATTCTGTCTCTATGGATTTATCTATTCTGGATATTTCCTATAAATGGATTCATACAGTATGTGACCTTTTATGTCTGGCTTCTTTTACTTAACATAAAGTTTTGAATGTTCATCCACATTGTAGCATTTATCAGCACCCTATATTTTTATCAGCTAAATCTGACAACTCTACCTGCAACATATCTTTGGTTTATAGTTATACACAAACAAGAATTCACAAGGGGCCTGCACAATTAAAGGCTATTGAAATAAAATTCTGGAGGGGGAAATGTTTACAATGAAATCAAGAGTTGTTGTAGAGTAAGAAAAAAGATGGACTACCCCTATATAAAAGTGCACAAAGGACATGAAGAGTCAATTCACAAAAACAATACACAAATGGTAATAAACACTTAAATATTCAGCCTTAAAAATTAAAGAATGGCATATAAAAAAAAAAAGATACTAATTTTTAAGCTACCAAGGAAGCAAAGTTAAAAAAGGAAGATAATGCCCAATGTTATTTTCATACCCTGACGATGAGAGTTAAACAGCCTTTCTGGAGAACAATTTGGCATTATACATTTTTAAAAAGGCTTAAAAATGTACATGATCTGAAAAAGCAATTCCACTTCTCAGAATCTATCCTAAGAAAATATTTAGAATGTGTGAAAATATTAAGCTGTAAGTATATTCATGAATGTAATGTTTTTAACAGTGAAAAAGAGAAAACAGCCTAAATGTCCAACAGAGGAGTTTGGTTTAATGAATTATGGTATATCCATGGAATGGAATATTCTGCAGTCATTAAAATTATTTTGAAGAGAGGGAGCAGATACAGCTCAAGCAGTTGAGCTCCCACCTCCCACACGGGAGGTCCCAGGTTCGGTTCCTGGCACCTCCTGAAAAAAGAATAAAAACGAACAACAAGCAAAACAGACAAGGAAACCAACTTAGCAGTTGAGAGCCACTTTCCACATACAAGGTCCCAGGTTCAGTCCCCGGTACCTAAAAAAAAAATTATGTTGAGGAGAACTAATGACATGAAAATAACATGAAATATTTAGATATGCTGCTACATTTTATAAGGCATGTTAGAGAACAGCATTTTTTTTTAAACAGGTCCTGGGGATTGAGCCCAAGACTTCATACATGGAAGGCAGGCACTCAGGAACTGAGCTACACTCACTCTGCAAGAACAGCATTCTGATTCTAGATTTTTTTGTTTATTCATTTGTTTTTAGTGTATACGCATTGTTAAGAGAATGAAAAGCGGGAAGCGGATATAATTCAACTGATTGGGCTCCCGTTTACCATTTAGGAGGTCCAGGGTTTAATTCCTGGGGCTTTCTGGTAAAGGCAAGCTGGCCCACACAGTGAGCTGGCCTGAGCAGAGAGCTGGCCCACATGGAGTGCTGGCCTGTGTGGAGAGCTGGCGCAGTAAGATGACACAACAAAAAGACACACAGAAGAGAGACAATAAGAGACAGCAGCCCAGGGAGCTGAGGTGGCGCAAGAGATTGAGTGCCTCTCTCCCACTCTGGAAGGTCCCAGGATTGGTTCCTGGTGCCACCTAAAGAGAAGACAAGCAGACACAGAAGAACACACAGCAAATGGGCAGAGAGCGGGGGGGGGGGCAGGAGAGGGACAAATAAATAAATAAATCTTTAAAAAAAGAGAGAGAATGAAAAGATAAAACTACAGACTGGGAGAAAATAAATCGTATATTTTATAAATATACGATTGTAAATCATATAGCCAACAAAGGACTTGATTCCAGAATATATAGAGAACTCTCAAAACTCAATAGTAAAAAAAAATTAAAAACCCAATTGAAAAGTGTCTGAAAACAGACACTTTGAGAAAGAGGATATATGGATGGCAAATAAGTACAGGAAAAGATGTTCAACATTATTAGCCATCAGAAAAATGCACATTAAACCCAACATAAGATACCCTTTTATACCTATCAGAATGGCTAAAATAAAAAATACTGACAATGCCGAGTATCGTGAGGATGTGAAACAAGTAGAACTCTGGAAGCACATTGATGTTGGGAATGTAAAATGACAAAGGCACTCTGGAAAACTGACAGTTTTTTTTAATAAAGTTAAGCATCCACTTACCATATGACTCAGCAATCTTATATCAAAGTATTATACTCTAGAGAACTGAAACCTTAGGTTCATGCAAAAATATGTATATAAATATTTATAGCAGCTTTATTCATAATTGCCAAAACTGGGAACAACCTAAATGTCTCCCACTGTGTAAATGGATAAACAAAGGGTGGTATGTTCAGACAATGGAATACTCAGCAATAAAAAAGAGCGAACTATTTATACACATATTATCTTGAATGAATCTTAAAGGCACAATTCTGAGTGAAAGAAGCCAGTCTCAAAAGATAATATGCTCTATGATTCCATTTATGTGACAGTCTTGAAAACCCCAAACTATAGTGATGGAAAAAAGATTGGTTGCTAGGGATTAGGAGTGAGGGGAAGGTATGAATACAAAGGAACCACAAGGGCGAATTTTAGGGGAGATAGTACTGTTGTGTTTCCCAATTGTGGTGGGGGTTGCACAAATCTGTGCATGCATTAAAACTCATAGAACTGTATACCAGAAAAGCCTTTAAAAACTGAAAAATATGTATATGCATAGAAAAAAGAGTGGAGGAATACACATGAAAATATTAACAGTGGGTTATATCTATGCAGTAGAATAAAGGTGATTCCCACCTTGATTATGTAATATTTCTTTTTTAAAAAATAATGAACATATGTTTCATTTGTAAAGAGATATTATATAGATAGGTATTTATATAGGTATATATTTATTTATAAATGTAAACATAGGCATATAGATAGATATTTTTTATATAGATAGGTATTTATTGACTTATAAATATAAATATGTTTTGCTATAGGAAAACCTGAATGATGCCTGCTATGATTTCACATTGGTCAGCCTTTTGGGGGAATGGGGACTTCACTGCACTGTTATAAAAATATATTTCAATAAGATGTTTCTTTTACTTAAAAAAGAACTGTCAGGCTATCATCTCTCAATAAATCTTGGTGTGCTTTGCCATGTGCCACAGTGCTAAATGTGCTGTCCCTCTGCTACACCATTACGTTTCCCATTAGCATCCATTAACTAACAACTTTCACTTCTTGGACTACAGCCAGAACTCCTTATGAAAGGAAAAAAAATTAGGAGTGGTGGTGCAATCATAGACCAAATATTTGTTTCTTTTTTCTTATCAATTCTAGCTGGCCTGACACACGGATCAGAACTCTCATCAAGTATTAAACATTAAGAGGCTGCCAGGGGTTCCAATAGCACTTGGCTCTTTGGAGTTTGCTTTATGAAAGTAACTGAAGTTATGCTAGGTGAAAATTTTCAAAGGTTTTATCCAAAGATCTGGAGAGACAAACTTAAACCAACAGTGTTTTGTCTCCTTAGTCCTTATTTGCAGCATCCATGACAGAAGCCTGAGATTCTAATGGCAGAATGGACACTGATGGAACAAGGAAATCAACACATCTAACCATTCTTTTGGGGATCCTAGCCTTCCTTCACCTATTTCTGCCATGGCCACCAGCACAAAACAAGGCTGCAGGCATTGTATATACCAATATGGTTTCTCAAAAGTGCATAGCTATTGTCGGACCTTATGCTTCAGTTTGGCAATTTGGTAGTGAGCAATTATCTGCCTTTGGGAACCACAACACAGAGGACAAGGATATTAAGGAAAGCTATGACAGCCATGTTATAATTTCTTAAGGATTGGACCATTATTCCCATTAATAGTTCTGGAACTCAAAACAAAACAAAGCAATAGTGTGTATTTCCACAGTTACCCAAATATATTTGTAAATGCATAGAAAATGGTCTGAAAGCATACGCACAGGCCTGGTGACAATTGTCAAGATTGGAAGTGGGGATACTTCAAATTTGCCTATAACTATTGAAGTTTTTACAACTTATATTACCTATGTAATTTTTAAATAAATTTGAAAATGTTTAAGTCTTAGGATCCTTTTTCTGGAAGAAAGATGGAAAAATTCATCATTTTGTCATTTTATAAGAGGGGGTACTTTGAAGGAGTTAAGGACAGCTAAATTGGAGAGGGGTGAGGGTCTTCTGTTCTTTCCTTAGTTATGGAAGACTTGAGGCATATACAGCACCAAGAGATGGATTTGGGATTTTATTAGCACTGAATAGGAAAGACAGTTTGATCATTGTGAAAGAACCTTGGAGAAATGACACTAAAGGATTTAATGGTCTTGTGATACTCAAATAGTTCTCATTTTGGAGTATTTCTGTTGTTATTGCTGAGTGAATGCAAAGTGGAAGGATATCTAGAAACAAAAGGTGACCACATGAGAGAAGAAAAGAGATGAGCTCGGAAAAGAAGCATATGTTGGACAGTTTATGGAGACAGGAAAGCAAGCTGGTGATCAGCAGGAGGGAGGGAGGTTCAGAACCTTCCACCTCTATATGAAAGTGTTTAGATGTCACGCAAAAAAAACAGGAGAAAGAACCTGACTAAATTTGTATATCAGCTTGAAAGGAAGGTGGCAGCATTTTTCACTGTGTAGAAAGTGAAGAGAAAGGACATCATCAGGTTTCCATGGGTCTCTGCTGAAGAGGGAATTACAAAGGTGAACAATATGGTTCCAGTTCTTGAGGAGCTCACTATTTAGTGAGGAAACCAGGGAAAAAAGATGATAATGCAATTTGACAGATTCTATAGAGAAGAAGTGCGAAGTGACCAAGGAAGAGAGAGGAGGTTGTGACAAAATTGTCTGGGCATGTTTCGGAAGTTTATCAGGGGACTTGATAATTGGGCTACCTCTTCAAGGATGAGTGTGACTGTGGGGTACAAAGGATACAATTTCAGTATGATGACAAACAAGACCACTAGGACCAGAAATTTAGGGTATCAGAGAAGGTTTTAAGACGTTCAGTATAATAAAAGCGATCATATTCGGCAAAGAACTTTGAGGGAAAGAAAAGACTGAGATATACTCCTAGACGAACATTGTAAGAAGTATTGCATGTACTGTTAATATCTCCCACAGGAAAGGGAGAATGAATTAAAGGGTCAACCCTAAGAAAATGCTGAAGTGTTGAGCCACTGCTTAGTTTTTTTAGGAAACAAGCTTCTGAACCTAGTTCGGTAAAAGGTAAGGGTAGATAGGAAGTAGGAGGCTTCTTCATTCTTTCCTTCCTCCTTTCTTCCCTTCTTTTCTTTCCTTCTTTCATCATCATTAAGGAATTCTTTTTCCAGAGATCCAAGAATGATAATGTTTCAAAGGGACGATTATGGTGGTGACTCAGTGAAGAAAAATGAGTCACCATGTTAGGCTAAAAGCAGTACAATTTCACAGAAGTAGCAGCGATGAATACTCTACCAGGAGGGGACAAATCACTAAAATAAGATTCTCCTTAATGATTCTCTTAAATTCTATTATTTCTACTCTAGGTACAATCTAACATGTGTGATAAGGGAAAAAAAAGTAATATAATAAGATGACCTTCTATTTGTATACATAATTGTATTTTTCCCTTTATCAAATTTAAAATAATTATTGTCAAGGACATTACTAAATTACATATATACTCAGTGTCTCTAAGAAATAGGGTTCCAAGAAATTTGAAGAAAAAGAGCTCTTTTTAGAGAAAAAAATTTCTTCCCTTAATGCATTTATTCATTCATTCATTAATTCTTTCAGGTCCTTGACATGATAGTCTCCACTAGTAATAAAGTGAAGGAAATATAGAGCTGGCTAAGGATGTTTCCTGTTAGATGCATTGGCATAATAAAAATGAACAGGGACACAGAGCCTCCAGTGGGGCTGTGGGCACAAAGCTTGAGAAAAAGACTTGTATGGTGATCAACACAAGAAGGCAAGACGAGTTAAAAAAATCCCTTCCCATCATCCCACCCACCATATCCATGGGATATAAACCCTCTCTCACTTGGAGGTGGAGTGGACATCACCATCCCAGTCCCCTCAGGATTGGGGGAAGAACTATGGGCTAGAGTGGACTTGATTGTATTCTGTTGTACACATATGGTGATTCTAGCAATGGAAGAAATTATAACAATGAGGTGGAGCCAGTGGCCACTTGACACTTTTGGGGAAGGGAGGGGACGAGTAGTTGAAATACAGGGGCTTCTTTGGGATTTGGAGGTTGTCCTGAGTACCGTTGTGGCAACAGATGTAGGCCATTTTAAATCAGCACACACCACTCAGAACTGTGTGGGAGAGAGTGTGGTCTACGATGTGAACTGTGGTCTATGGTTGATGGTTGGTGGCAAGGCCCCAGGATGTGTAAGTCCATTGAGGGTGGTAGGCCACACTTGTGGGAGATGTTTGTGTGGGACGTGGTGGGAGGTGTGGGAGGTGGGCAACATGGGAATCCCAGGGGGTTCTGTGTAATATTTTTGGTAATCTAAGCACCTCTTAAAATATATTTATATATAAATAAATTAAATAAATAAATAAATAAATAAATAAATAAATAAGAAAGTATGATAAATGAAGGTCTTTTTGTGGTCTACTCTTATGAGAATAAGTAAGTCTCCTTCTTTTTTCTGATGATTTTTATGTAAATAATTAAATTTTATCAAAATGTTAGCATTCATTGATATGACCACAAGATTATCTTTTTCTCATTTAAGGTATTTCTAAGATGGATTACCTTTATTTTAATATTAAGACAAATTTACACTCCTGGAAAAACCAAATGTATGTCTTTATCTTATCAGATATTTCTGCTATCAATTTACCAATATTTTAAGTAGGGGATCTGTGTCTAAATTCATAAAGATTTTCATTTATTTTTTTCCATTCTTGCAATGAAGTTATTAAGTTGTATATCGAAGTTTTGTTGGTTTAATGAAATGAAGTGACAATATTTCAGTTTTATATTACCTGGACATATTTGCAAAAGACTGGTCTTATTATACATAAACAAATATTTAAAAGAATTAATATATTTTTAGAGGAAATATACAGCTGGTGTAAATATACATTTTCATTAAAATTACTAAATATATATAAAAAAAAAAAACCCTTCCCAAGATTCACCAGATTGACACTCTCCAATTCCCTGACTGTCCTTCTGTCTTCTGTCCAATTTTAAAGGTTTCCAGTCTGTTGAATGGAAAATATGAATTGAGTGCAGACTATTGTGAGGTGTTCTCCTGAGAAGCTATGGAGGACATCAAGCAGAGAGGCATAGTCATTGCCCTCTGGAGACTCACAGTGCAACTGAGAAAAGAAAAACATTTGATAAAGACTATCATTAGAGACTGGCAGTGGAAAGTGTGATCATCAGGCATACAAACAAAGTACAACTGGTCAATAGGAGATTAAGTAATACATTCTGACTGAGAAGATCTAGAAAATAAAGGGCAGTAGAATGTGAGTAGGACCTACAAAGGTGGTTAGAACATTAACTAGTGAGGCATTAGAAGAAATATGGGAAGAAATTCCCACATTGAGTAGGCATGGATGCTGAAAAATGCAGGATATATTGAAATATGGCTTGTCTAATTGGTTTGGCCTTGAGTGCAAGATGGTGTGAAAGGATGAAACATAGAGTGGATGGAACTGAGAAAATTAGCTGAAGAAAATTAACAAGAGACAGATTGTGAAGCATTTTGAAACCAGTTTCAATTGTACTATTTATGTAATGGATAGCCATTGAAGGTTTCTAAGGAGGGAATTGACGTGTTCATATATTCTTTTTTTTTTTTAATTAATTTAATTTATTTATTTCTCCTCCTCCCCACCTCATTGTTTGTGCTCTCTGTGCCTATTTGTTGTGTGCTCATCTCTTTAGGAGGTACCGGGAACTGAACCCGGGACCTCCCATGTGAGAGAGAAGCACTCAATTGCTTGAGCCACCTCTTCTCCCTGCTTTGTTGTATCTCTCATTGTGTTTCCTCTTTGTGTCTCCTTGTTGGGTCATCTTGTTGTGTCAGCTCACCATGCCAGCCCATCACTCCAGCTTGCTGTCCTGCTCATCTTCTCTAGGAGGCACCAGAAACTGAACCTGGGCCCTCCCATGTGGTAGGCAGGCACCCAAATGCTTGAATCACATCCGCTTCCCCATATATTCTTTAGAAAGACAGTTGTAGAGGTAGTGTATAGAACAGATTGGTATGATAGAGTCATGCATTGCACAATGCCAAAAGGCACCATTTGCTACTCCATAAAATGCCATAAAAATAGTGCCTTTGGGAGTTATACAGTGTAGAGGCCCTATGAGTGGAGATAATATGAGAGATAGGGTAGTGGAGTGGTAGCAAGTAGGATTATTTTATTGCAAGCAACAGAAACTGATTCTGACTAATTTGAGGGGGGGGGGGGGAGGAAAGGAATTTATTAGAAGGATGAGGCATGCTGAGAGAATTAAAAGAAAGAGAATGCTTATAGGAATCAAGGCTACTCTGTGCATCTAATCTTCAGAGCACTGCTATGGGATGGTGACAGGAATGTGAATCACTTCCCATCATTTCCAGTCTTTTTACCACTCTACTCAAGAGTCAATTTCCAAGGAAAGAGAATATAATTCACCTATCTTAGGTCATATGCTCACTCTTTGACCAAGGGAATATAGGGACATCTTGATTGAAAGTCTCACCAAGACTTTTAGCAATGGACTGGGGAAAACTATGATGCTGTTTTCAAAAGAATAGGCACAGATGCTGGGCAGGCAGTATTTATGTATATACTTATTGTTGAAAACCAAGAGATGGGCTATAGTAGTCATGGCAGAGACTGCTACTTTCCCAGCAAAGAGCCAATATACTTCTCTTCTGTAGGAGAAGACCACTAATTATATACAAGGTGACACTATGCCCAGTTACAGGACTATATTCCCTGGGTTCCTTTACAACTAGTTGTGGCCATGTGACTAAATCTGTTGTGATAATCAAAATTGGATGGGACTTCTAAGATCTTTAAGAAAGAGGGAAGACATCTGGCAGGTAACTGCCTTTTTCCCCTCCATTTTCTTCTTTTGGACCTGATGGCTGGAGTTTCAATAGCTATTTTATGTTTGCAGATCAGAAATACAAACGCTTGGATCCTTGATAATACTGTGGAGCTGCCAAATCAGCACTGGACCTCCTACCACTGTACTTTATTTGTAGGAGAGAGAAATAAACGTCTATTTTTAAGCCTCTCTTATTTACAGCTTTTGTTACTGGAAGCTTATATCTCAAAGTGGCTCGGTATAGTGATAAAGAAGTCCATGGCTTTGAGGAAAGCTGAAATTGAGGGGGTGCATAGACAAAGGGTGAAAGAGACTGAACAGGAATAGCTAGAGCAACAGCAACAGCAGGGTTATGGAAGTCAGGGGTAATGAGAATTTCAAGAGGTTGAGAGGAATGAGAACCAAGAAAAAAATCATTGGTTTAGATGATTTATAGTTCCTGAAAAAGTAAATATGGTACTTGTTGGGACTGTTGATTGTTTGGGAACAAACAGAAGGTGAGGAAGCAGGAAGTGATGTGTGTACTGCTTCAGAATTCTATTACCAGCTAAATTATCATGGGTGTGAAAATAAAATAAAAATATACAAGGTCTCAAAAGATTTATCTTATGCACCTTTTCTTAGGAAGCTACTGGAGTATGTTCTCTACTAAAATGAGGGAGTTAGCCAAGAAATAGAAAGATATAGAAATAGGGTTATTGACAAAGAAAAAAGGGAAAAGAATCTAGTTGTTTGGTCAAGCAAGCACTGGCCTGATTATTACTGTGAGGATATTTCATGGACTTAAATCATCAGTAACTTGATTGCATCTATGGCTGATTACATCTGCAATCAACTGAGGAGACTGCCTTCAACAATGAGAGAATGCATCAAATCAGCTGAAGGCTTGAAAAGGAGAAGTGATGATTTCAGCAGTCAGAAGAGACTGTACTTCTCAACTTCAGCCAGTCAGCTTCTCCTGGGGTATTCATCAAAAACTTTTATTGGCATTCCCAGTTTGTGGCCTGCCCTATGGAATTTGGACTTGCCCATCCCCACAGTTATGTGAGACAATTCTTATAAAAATCTCATATTATTTACATATATCTCCTGTCAGTTCGGTTTCCATAGAGAACCCTAACTAATACATATGGTAAAGTAGTCTTTGCCAGTGAACTGTATTTATGTATATACTTATTGCTGAAGCACTTCATTAAAAATATTTCTTTCTGTTCGGTATCTTGACTGTGGTGGTAGATATACAAAATCTCACATGCTAAAATTGTATAGAACCAAATACACATACACACAGGAATACAAGTAAAACCGGGAAAATCTGAATAAGATTGGTAGATTGTATCAATATCAATGTCCTGGTTGTGTTATTGTACTTACGATTTTGCAAACTGATCCCATGGGGTGGGGGGAGCTAGATAAAGTGTACATGGGATTGCTCTCTATTATTTCTTACAACTGCATGTGAATATACAATTATCTCAATTAAAATTTCGATTAAAAAAGTATTCCACACATTATCGTGGGTATAACTAACACTGATGATTTATAAATGAGATTGTGGCTGAAAGGGGTAGTTTGTGGACATAAATGACAACTGAAAGGAAACAAGAATAATCTAGGGAGAGTATAACATAATTATTTTGGTGGTGGCTGAAGATTGTGGCTAATATTATCAATATAAGAATGTTCTTTTACAAAGTGTTAAGAATATGGTGATACATGGTAGAATTACAACTAATGTAACTTATGGACGTTAGCAGTAATATTGTACTATTTTTGCAGCAATGGCAAAGAAGATATATCAATTCTAAGAGAAGGATAGAGAGGTATAAAGAGGTATGAGATTTTTTCCTTTTGGAATAATGAAAATATTCTAAAATTGACAGAGGTAATTAATGACAGCACAACTCTGTGATGAAAATGAGAGCCACTGAGTGTACAATTTTAATGGATTGTACAAAATATGGGGCTCTATAACAGAGGAATCAAGTGATAGAAGATGGACTGTGGTTAACAGGACAGATATGAGAATATTCTCTCATGAATATAACAAATATGTAATACTAATACAGGATGTTAACAATTGGGAGGGTTGGGGGAAAAATACACCAAATATAAGATATGGTCTACAGTTAGTGATATTTCAACGATGCTATTTCATAGTTTGTAACAAATGTTTTACAACAATGCAAGGTGTTGGTGGTGGTGTGAAGTATGGAAGCTCTGTATGCATGTTTGTTTTGTAAGTTCACGATTTTCATTATACACTTATTTTTTTTTTTTTTTTTTTTTTACCGGGAGGTCCCGGGGATCGAACCCGGTCTCTCCATATGGTAGACGGACGCCGAACTTCTTGAGCCACATCCGTTTCCCATATACACTTATTTTTATATATGTTCATGTATGAATGATATACTTCAATAAAATTTTATTTTTAAAAGAGTATCTGTTCCATTCTTCTGACTTAAGATGTTCCAGGTTGCAATCAGCAGGGTGCATTCAAAGCAGCTTAGGTAATAAGGACTTAATGTAAAGAATACGCTGTAAGAGAGAGGGAAAATCTGTCTCAGTATCAGGTAAGGCAGTCTTTCACAGGAAATCAAAATAGTACTTGAGTCATCTGATAGCATCTAGAACACACAAAAGTTGAGTTTGTTGTCCCCTAGGTTAGGTTTTGTCCTTGTGGATACTCAAGCATCAGTGTGTCCACATCTAACGCTTCTGCCACTACTGATCAACCACTTCATTAGGTCCTGGCATTCAAACTTCGTGGGAGAGAAGTAATGGATTTGGCCATTGCCATCCATTAGAGGTTGCTTGTGGTAGTCAGAATTCTTGGTTGCCTGTAACAACCTCAACACCAAATAGTTTAAGTCTGCAGGAATGATGAGGTCTCAGGAACAATGGGAAACTTGACTCCTGCCTTTACTTCTATGTAATGGTTTTGCTTACTTCTCTTTCATAGCTCTTTTTTCCAGGAGACATGATGACTGACAGCTTGAGAGTTCCATATTTCCAGGGTCAGAAAGGAAACAAATCATAGACTTTCTGGCCTCAAGTTAAAACATTTCAGGGTAAGGGCTGGGATTGGCCCACCGTGATTTCAGAACCCACCCCTACTCTAATTGCTGTGGTCACAATTCTTTCCAAACATGTACCACATGGTTAAAAGGAATATTTCTCAGAAGAAGGGGATTATTTTTCTTGGTAGACTAAACAAAAGATACCCATTACTTTTTGTCCCTGGTGGGCAGAGTTCTCACAGGCACCCCCCACACACACACACACACGAAAGTTGCCTCCCGCTGTTGGGCCAAGCTGTTAATGGTCTGATCAGCTGTGACCAGGGTTGCATTGTCCTGTGAATTCACATGGTACCAAGCAGAGCTTCCTATATATATAAGGAGCTCTTTAGTAGGGGACTGTGGAAAAGGCAGGCATTCAAGCATTCAAAGGTTTCTCAAAACTACACAATGTGGCTAGAAGACCCACCATTAGATATAGACATTGATATAGACATAATTGCAAATATAAACTGCAAAAATCCCCAGGAATTCAACCTATAAGCTGTGGAGGTGTTTATAAAATAAGTTTCTAATAGCTTGTTTCCTTATAAATTTTTTTTCTCTCTCTTTAAAGTCAAATGTGGAGTAGAGATCCTGGTTAACTGAGCAATTTCTCAGGTTAATTTCTCTGGTTCATGAAGGTTTTACAAGTTTTATCATATTTATTCTGGTAGTGTTCAGGTGACTTAAGATCATGTATGAAGTGGAAAAGTGAACTGAACACTATATTCCCAGGAAAACTTAAAATGCACCTTCAGATGGCACAATTTCTTCATTTTTCACATGAGCTTGAGTGGAATCATTAAATGTTAAGTAATTGTCATACTTAACAGTAAGTTACAGATTTTAAGACACCTTTAGCATGCAATGTTTAAAGGATGCCTTTATTTAAGAGTTTATTGCTTCAAACGTAATGCACAACACTAAAACTATCTAATGGAAGTTACCACAGAAATAATGTAACTGCTATTAGGAGTTCGAAATTCCTCCTCATTTGGTTCTCACAAAAGCTTTGTGATACAGCCAGGGTAGGCCTTCTGGTGCCTGCTCAGAGGGCAGATGTGGAGCCTCTGGGGTCAGTTCTCAGGGGATAGTTTAGCCAAGTTTCCCTGAGACAACACCCAAATGGCACCATCTCAGCACGTGGCACAGAGGAGGAGCTGGAGAAATATTTTCCCTTCTCCTCTGTAATGAATATCTGAAAATGTATACTTTATTTGAAGTAAAACATTTAAAATTGTGCTCAGAAAAGACTGAAATTATATGAAAAAAGTGTTTATTTGAAAAATGAAAGGGGTCACCAAAGGGTTGGCAGAATTTCTCCTTTATTTCCAGGGACTCAATTAAGACAGTCACACACCCAGTTCCAGGAAACCAGAGCCCTTGGAGAAAATACCCCATATTCTGTGAACATGGGTTAGGTTGTCCTATTTGGGTAATGACTCAGATTAGATATCCAGCTGTTGGCAATGTTAGTGTTTGCTTGATTTTATGAAATCTTTCATTGACTTAGTCATTCTCCACCTGTTTGTGAGGATATATATATATATATATATATTTTTTTTTTAACGACTGGTATCAAATGCCTTAATTTACACATTTATTTATCTTTTCTGCTTGATATTTAATGAAGGAAATTGAGCTGCTCTTTCTATCGCCTTACAAGCAGTGGAGCCTGGGGGTAAATGTTGCTGTGTGACAAACCAGGAGAAGTAGAGGTACTAGAGAAACAAGCTTTGAAAAGAGAGGTAATTACCTAAAATTAGATCAAGCAGAAAACTGCTCTGTTAGGTTAAATCCTGTTGCTAAATTGTCCACAGCAAGCTAAGCACAGGATAATACAGTGTTCTAAGAAGAAAGAAAGAAAAAAAGGACTTGGCAACAGGAAAATGTGACGAATACTAGTGTTTTCAAGCTCATTCTTATTTTTCTTGATTACTTTTCCAACCCTAAAGAAGACATGGGGAAGTATAGAGACAATTGACTTAGGGCATAGAAAAGGGTGACCCAATTTAAAAAAAGAAGTTCTCATAGTTGCTTTGAGATCATTAACTGATGCTTCTGAGAAATTAGTGATCTTATTTTGGAACTTAATGGACAGGCTATGTTTTTGAAACTAACAATTTGTTCTAGTTGCCTTATTTTTTAATTGTAGTCTTAGTGCCTCAGCAAAAAGCTTTGAAGCATCATGGGGATTGAATTTCCCTGAGAAAAAGACCATAAAACAAGTAATGCAGGACCAGACCACTGGCATCTTGGTGAAGTTGTGATCACAGCTGTTTGTGAAGTTCTACAGGAATTTCTTCTCCTGTCCCTTCAGAGAACTCTACTGCTTCCTGGTTTGTCACACCGTAGTTTCTCTTACCATCTGCCACCTGTGAGGGGAATCCATGAGCTTTGAAGAGGTTCTGGTGAATGGGGGTAGAGAACATTGCATAGTCTTCCTTTTCTCTCTCTTACCCCATTAACACCACATAATTTTTATAGAACAGATATCTGGCTTAAATAAAAATGGAATCTGATAAATCATTACAAGAATTTTGAAAACTATGTAATATTTGGGGGAAATGCTTATGACATATTGTTATACAAAAGAAGAAAGTTAGAAAAATGAACTCAATCTGATTACACCTGTTTAATAATTTTGAAGCATACAAAAAAGATCTCCAAAACAGCATGTAAAAATGAAGAGTGTTTGATTACTGGTGGCATTAAAAAAAAAAATCTGTTATTTGCTTTTGCTTTCATCTTGCTGTAGTTGGTGGAAAAAGAAAAAAGAAAAAGAAAATACAAATAAAGGCAGAAGTGATATTCAAAATGTTTAATAACCTGTATTGTACACGGTGGAGGATGCAGTTCCCACAAACAGCTGCAATAATTATGGAGGATGCCAGACAATGGCCTGTAAAGGCAGCTTTGGACACTGGGAGTTTTCTCCAGAATGACACTTCCCCTTCCCAGGTCTGGGACAAGTTTCTGGGGGTTACAAGTGGGCACTTTCTTCTGACCTTGCAGGTATTATCACTTAGTTTCTCCATCCCTGCTCCCTACAGCTACCTGTAAGTTATTACCTAGCTCAGGAGCCTTCTGGTCCCTGGCAAGGAGATCAGGTAGAGAAGAGGGACTATCGAGGTGCCTGAACCTGGGAGATAGTCCCAAATTGCCTTTTAATATCAGTCTTTTCCTTCCAAACAATACTCACAGAGATACATGTCCATACGCAACAGGGACAGGATCCAGGAATTAGGAAACACCAAGAGAGTGTCAGGTGTGCTTCAGAAAACCAGACACAATGCTGCAGCTAATGTGCTAATCTTCTTGTTTCATACATGAGAAAACTTAGGCTACAAGTGAGTTAAGTGCCTCCCTCAACTTAATTTTTTTGGTAAATACATTTTTGTGTCTAGTTCATCATACTTTATAAACACAGATGCCTGCTTCCAGATCTGTTAAGAATGTGTTGAGAATCTCAATTGAAAAACACAATACAGGATTAGCAAAGTTCTGTCAGCACACACGCACACGAAGCGAATTAGTGTTCAAGTCAGTTTTGGAGGGAAATGTTCAGCCTAGAGGCACCACCCAGCCTCAACAAGCCAGAATTCCTCCTCTATGAAGGATGCCAATTTCTGTCACCCATGACCCGTCTGCATCATCCACGACCATGCCACGTCATCCATGGTGTGTGTGTGTGTGTGTGTGTGTGTGTGTGGTGCCTTCCCTTACAGACCCAATAGGACCATCTTCCCCTTCCTCCCAGGAAATGGAGTTGGAGCCTTGTGAGGATTTCTGCAGTGCCATCAACACTGTGGCTTCACCATCACCTGTAAGTGTGGATTTTCTCTGTACAAGTATTATCATCTGCCACAGAACACTGCTCTTTCTATTAGCTGGCATTTATTAAGTGTTTACTAAGTGTTGGCATTGTACTAAGCTGTTTTCATAGATTATTTCATCTTGTCCTGTTAGGAAGAAACTCTTATTATGTTCATTTTACAGATGGGGAAACTGGACAGATAGATGGTGTGTCTGTTTGAGATTACTTTATGAATCCCCAAAAGTGGACGATTATGTTAAACTAATCTATTCCTCTGGGTGTGATACCCTTTGATTGCATTAGATTCAGCTGAGATGTATTTTACTAAATAACCTGTTAAGATTAGGGCTTTGATTTGACATCAGTAAGGAATGACTCAGGTTGAGTCCCCATCCCCGTGGTGGGCCAACATAAACGGACATTCACTTAAGAAGATGCACCTGAAGAGGGAAATCTGTCATTTTTTTTTTTAATCCCGTGGCCCCAGGCAGAGAAGAGCCATTCGCCTGATAGTTTGCAGCTGACCTTGGGAAGAGAACAGAACAGCTGAGACTGATCTAGAAAGCCCAGAAAGAAACCTATGCCAGGAGAGCGAGGAAGCCCTGAGAGACAAGCCCTTTGCCAGCCTGCAGCTGAGAGAGAGGAAGCCTAGAAGGGAAGGCTGAACTCTTGCAGAGATCAGCGACCATCTGGCGACACATGGCAACTGACTTTGGTGGGAAAGCAACCTTGAGTTGGACTCTTTAGGCCTTGTAACTGTTAGTTTTTACCCCAAATAAATACCCTTTATAAAATCCAACAGATTTCTGGTACTTTGCTTTGGCACCCCTTTGGCTGACTAATACAGATGGTGAGTAAATCTGAGATCCAAATCCAGCCTTAACCATTACAGTTGCCTTTAGGGATGTCCTGTGGACATTTTGTGGACTCCAGAAAATTATGTTTTAAGCTAACCCATTCTTGTGCCTGTAAACACAGTGTACATAAGGCCTTTTGATTAGATTCAGTTAAGGACCTTTGATTAGATCACTTTTGATTGGATTGCTTTAGGGCCTTTGTTTGGACTACAACATTGAAGCATGACCCAATGATAAGTGGAGAACTGAAAGCAGAAACAGAGAGAAAGAGAAGCTGCCAATTTTACCCTGCCATGTGAAAGAGGACTCCAGGATCGGCCTTCATTTGGACATTTTCATAGCTCCGGAACTGTAAGCTTTTATCCTAATAAATCCCCATTATAAAAGCCAGCCCATTTCTGGTATTTTGCATCAGCAGCCTTGGCAAACTGAAACAATGAATGATGCAAAATAAAATAAAATCAAACTTTAATTCAAATACAGAGATCATGTAATATAATAATAATGGTATCTAAAATTTGTAACATTCCTATTTGGTACTATATACTATTATCTCTGTTGTACAGAAATGCTTAATATATTGCTGGCTTTTTCAATTAAACCATATCCAGAAGAAGGAGAAACACACAAACACACAAGCACAAAGAACATAAGCAAACACTTATGCCTGTAGAGCTGTGTATTACTCAGGGTTCTCTCAGGAAACAGAATCAATAGGAAATATCGGTCAATAATATGAAATTTTATAAGAGTCTCTCACACAACCGTGGGGATGCACAAGTCCTGGTTCTGCAGGTAGGCTGCAAACCAGGGGCTCCGATGAAAGTCCAATGAAAGGTCCTTGATGAGTTTCTGGGAGACGATGGCTGCCCAAAGACAATCTGGGAAATTCTCTCTGAATGTTGAAGTCACTTCCCCTTTTAAGGCACTCAACTGATTGGATAAAAGCATCACCCATTGCTGATGCAATCTCCCTGATTGATGGAGATGTAATCAGCTATCCACACAGTAAACTCATTGGTGATCGAAGTCCATAAATGCTCTTGTATTACAATTACCCAGTGCTTGCTGGACCAAACACCTGGACACAATTACCTGGCTGAGCTGACACATTAACCTAACCATCACAGTCCACCCCTTTTCAACTCAGCAACCATACACATTACCCTAAACCATACTTAGTCTCTAAGTAAAAACAATAACAGACAAGCATACATATATATTTCTGCCTAACAATGTTCAACTCCCCTGCGTACAACTGAAAATGCATTAATTCCCCATAGATTAGGGTGCAAATCCTTGGGTAATATTCACTCTTAAACTTGACATCCTAAAATATTATGATGTGAAATTAATACAGCTTTTCATATGATAGGAGAAATGGTTGGGGAAGAAAGCAAGAAATTAATTTTGTGTACATATACAATCATACTCATAATGAAACAAGGAAGAAGAGTTCATGACTATTACAGTCCTCGTTTCTGTAACTGGTCATGTGGTCGAAGTTCATATTTATCACTACCTTCTTCCACTACCCATTCCATGTTCCCGTTACCTTCAGCAAGCACTTCAGCTGCCCGTGTTTCTTTGCCTGGTGGGGTGACCCAAACTTTCATTCCCGAAGATTCTGGGCCATAGTTAGTCCTGCTTGAATTGGTTTGTTGCAATTTTCCATTGACTTTAATCACAGGGCATGGCAGTACTAGGAGATGCCCTACAGGATCTCCTGCATTCCAGGCAAACTCTTCTTTACCCCCATTATGTAGATGTAGTCCTACTTCCCCTTGATAGTCAGGATCAATCACCCCAGCCAGTACAGTAATTCCCTTCTTTGCCTGTTGATTCGCAGGTAAGAGGAGCCCAAAGTGGCCAGGCTGCAGTCCTAACTTCCAGTTCAATGGAATCATTGTTGTGTTTTCTGGTGGCAGCACTCCTCCTTTTGGGACTAAAACCTGTAGACCAGCAGAGCTTAAGGTTCCAGGGACAGGAAGCAAAATTTTTCTAATGCATCACTAGGGGTAATAGTGAGTGGTGCCACTCCCTTTTCCACCCCTTGATTCCTGGACCCATGAATCCTAGTTATGGGAGAAACAGCACCATAGAGAGGACGCTGATTCAGAGCATACACAGCCTCCCGGAGAACATTGCCTCAGCCCTGCAAGGTATTGCCGCCTAGTTGGCGCCGTAATTGAGTCTTCAAAAGGCCATTCCACTGTTCTATTAATCCAGCTGCTTCAGGGTGATGGGGAACATGGTAAGACCAGTGAATTCCATGGGCGTGTGCCCATTCCCACACATCATTTGCTGTGAAATGGGTTCCTTGATCAGAACCAATGCTGTGTGGAATGCCATGGCAGTAGATAATACATTCGGTAAGTCCATGGATGGTAGTTTTGGAAGAAGCATTGCATGCCGGAAATGGAAACCCATAGCCAGAGTATGTGTCTATTCCAGTTAAAACAAATCGCTGCCCCTTCCATGGTGGAAGTGGCCCAATGTAGTCAACCTGCCACCAAATAGCAGGCTGGTCACCTCGAGTAATGGTGCCATATCTGGGGCTGATTGTGGGTCTCTGCTGCTGGCAGATTGGGCATTCAGCAGTGGTTGTAGCCAAGTCAGCCTTGGTGAGGGGAAGTCCATGTTGCTGAGCCCATGCATAACCTCCATCCCTACCTCCATGGCCACTTTGTTCATGAGCCAATTGGGCAATGACAGGAGTGGCTAGGGAAAGAGGCTGAGCATTAGCCGCAGAGCGAGTCATCTTATCCACTTGATTATTAAACTCTTCCTCTGCTGACGTCACCCTCAGGTGAGCATTCACATGGAACACAAATATGTTGATGTTTTTTGCCCACTCAGAAAGGTCTATCCACATAGCTCTTCCCCAGACCTCCTTGTCACCAATTTTCCAATCAAGTTCCTTCCAAGGCCCTGACCATCCAGCCAAACCATTGGCAACAGCCCATGAATCAGTGTACAAATGCAACTCTGGCCATTTCTTCTTCCAAGCAAAATGAACAACTAGGTGCATTGCTCTAAGTTCTGCCCACTGGGAGGATTTGCCCTCACCGCTATCCTTCAAGGACGTCCCTGAAAGGGGCTGCAGTGCCACAGCTGTCTGCTTTCGGGTGGTACCTGCATATCGTGCAGAACCATCTGTAAACCAGGCCTGAGTTTTCTCATCCTCAGTCAATTGATTGTAAGGGACTACCCAAGAGGCCAAAGCTGTGGGCTGGGAAAGAGAAAGTAACATGGCAGGGGTGGTGACCATGGGCATTTGGGCCACTTCCTCATGTGACTTACTTGTGCCTTCAGGACCTGCTTGAGCCCTATCTCGTATATACCACTTCCACTTTATTATGGAGTGCTGCTGTGCATGCCCAACTTTATGGTTTGGTGGGTCAGACAATACCCAGCTCATGATAGGCAACTCAGGTCTCATGGTAACTTGTTGGCCCATGGTTAAGCATTCAGTCTCTACTAAGGCCCAGTAGCAAGCCAAAAACTGCTTCTCAAAAGGGGAGTAGTTATCTGCAGAAGATGGCAAAGCTTTGCTCCAAAAACCTAAGGTCTGCATTGTGATTCCCCTATAGGCTCCTGCCAAAGGCTCCAGACAGCATCTCTATTTGCCACTGAAACTTCCAGCACCATTGGATCTGTTGGATCATATGGTCCAAGTGGTAGTACAGCTTGCACAGCAACCTGGACCTGTTGCAGGGCCTCCTCTTGTTCTGGTCCCTAATCAAAACTAGCAGCTTTTCTGGTCACTTGGTAAATGGGCTGGAGTAACACACCCAAATGAGGAATGTGTTGTCTCCAAAATCCAAAGAGGCCAACTAAGCATTTGTAGGAGGGGCCAGGTGCAACAGCTTATCCTTTACTTTAGAAGGGATAGCTCGACAGGCCCCACACCACTGGACACCTAGAAATTTCACTGAGGTGGAAGGCCCCTGTATTTTTGTTGAGTTTATCTCCCATCCTCTCTCATGCAAATGCCTTACCAATAAATCTAGAGTCTTTGCTATTTCTTGCTCCATAGGTCCTATCAACATATCATCAATACAATGGACCAGTGTGATGTCTTGTGTGAGGGAGAGACGATCAAGGTCCCTGCGGACAATATTATGATATAGGGCTGTAGAGCTGATATACCCCAGAGGCAGGACAGTGAAGGTATACTGCTGGCCTTGCCAGCTGAAAGCAAACTGTTTCTGGTGGTCCTTACTAATGGCAATTGAGAAAAAAGCATTTGCTGGATCAACAGCTGCATACCAGGTACCAGGGGAAGTGTTGATTTGCTCAAGCAATGATACCACATCTGGGACAGCAGCTGCAATTGGAGTCATCACCTGATTAAGTTTGCGATAATCTACTGCCATCCTCCAAGATCCATCCATTTTCTGCATAGGCCAAATGAGATTTGAATGGGGATGTGGTGGGAATCACCACCCCTGCATCCTTCAAATCCTTGATGGTAACACTAATCTCTGCAATCCCTCCAGGAATCTGGTATTGCCTTTGATTTACTATTTTGCTAGGCAGGGGCAGATCTAGAAGCTTCCACTTGGCCTTTCCAACCATAATAGCCCTTACTCCATAAGTCAGGGATCCAATGTGGGGATTGTGCCAGTTACCGAGTATGTCTATACCAATTATGCATTCTGGAACCGGGGAAATAACCACAGAATGGGTCCGGGGACCCACTGGACCCACTGTGAGATGGACTTGAGCTAAAACTCCATAAATCACCTGATCTCTACAAGCCCCTACTCTGACTGGTGGACCACAGTGACGTTCTGGGTCTCCTGGAATTAATATGACTTCTGAGCCAGTGTCTAATAATCCCCGAAATGTCTGATCATTTCCTTTTCCCCAATGCACACTCTGGCAAAAGGCCGTAGGTCTTCCTGGAGAAAGGTCGGAGGAAGATTAATAGTATAAATTTTTTGGCAGTTTAACAGGATCCTTCCCCAAGGGGACCTGGCCTTGTCCTCATTCAAGGGGCTCTGGGTCTGTAAACTGTCTCCAGTCTGGGAATTGATTAAGGGGCCATGATTCTCTGTGTCTGTAATTTGAGTTAGGATTTTGTTCACTCGACCTAGAACTCTTCTGCTTATACAGATCCAGAAGAAATTTAGTAGACTGCCTAAATTTAGTAGACTACATAAATTCTAGGTACCCCATGATCTATTAGCCAACGCCATAACTCCATGGGACTCAGACTATTCTGTGTGCTGTTTAGAATCCATCTTTCTTTGCGGTAGCCACACCCACCTTGCCTTTGGTGATTAACTGCTGATATTTGACTTTTATCATATCGAGATCCGATCATCCCCATAATGTTTAAGGATTCCAATTCCGTTACAGCCCTCCCTACAGTAATATCTGGACTGCAGAGAAGAGCAACCACAGAGCTTTTCAGAGAAGATGGAGTTAGTCTTACAAATTTATTTCTCACAGTCCTGGTTAAAGCTGTGTCCTCTGGAAATTCCTGGGTTGGGTGGGCAGGTCTCAAATGGTAAATCCATTCTAGCATTCCAATCTCTCTAAGCCTTTGAATCCCCTCATCTACTGTATACCAGGGCAAATCAGGCATCTCAACATCAGACAAGCTAGGTCATCATTTGATCCATGCTTCAGTCAGCCACCCAAACAAACTGTTAGAGCCCTTTCTAACCCCTAGAGCTACAGTGTTTAATCCAGAATTTCTGCTTAGTGGGCCCATATCAATAAATGGGCCAACTTTATATTCCTTCCACCACTATCCCATAGCCTTAGTATCCATTCCCACACATATTCCCCTGATTTCTGTCTATAAAAGTTGGAAAACTCATGTAGTTCTTTCAGAGTATAGTGTACTTCCTCATGGGTCACACTTTGTATTTCACCTTTGGGGACTTGTTGTGATTTTAGTCTAGTAATGGGTCTCAAAAACAAGAGGGGTGTGGGGTGTGGGTAAGGAGAAGGATTAGAGATGTCTTGCAGGCTACTGACCTCAGGGCAAATTCCTTTGCATTTTCTTCTGGTGAGACAGGATTAATATCTTCAGGCATTGGTTGGAAGACAGATTCCTCAGGGCAGACTGGAAGTTAGGCAGTGCATGTTGGAGTTTGGGTGGTACCTGCCTCAGGGTTGGGAGGAGGTCTAGACTCCCTGGGGTTGGCCAGAGGTTGGGCAGTGCAGGCTTCCTTTTGGCTGGTACCCACCTCAGGGCTGGAAGGAGGTCCGGACTCCCTGGGGCAGGCTGGAGGCTGGATGATACAAGGTTGACAAGGTGTGGTCTCCACAGGGCAGGACATTTCAGGTTTATCTGGTAAAGACTCAGCAGAATTTAGGGTTCCAATGTCCCCACCAATATTATCATCATCCCATATGTCTCTGTCCCAATCCTCAGGGTTCCACTCCTTTCCAATCAATGCCTTCACTTTAATTGCAGAAACCCTGCGAGGTTGAGATTTTAGTTTCCTCTGTAATTCTGCTACTCGTACAATGAGAGTCTGGGTTTGGTTGTCAGATATCTCAAGTCTGTGGCTACAGGAGACAAGATTTTCTTTCAAGGCACACATAGAAACTTTCATATTATTCATGCAGCATTTAAGTTTCAAATTTGAAGACTTTAGCTCATCTCTTTCTTTTGTAACTGTATCCAGAGTATCTAGGAGGAGCCAGTTAACATCATTATACTTTTTGACTCCACAAAATTCTGTTAAGGTGTTGAAAACACTCTCACCCAGATTCTTGCTTCTTATAAGCGTGGAAGTAGGGGAATCTAGTGATGCTATTTTGTGTATCTCTATTGCCAGCTCAAGCCATGGACTGTTAACAACCTCTTCATTATTGGAAAGGGAGTCATTAGTACCCTTGAGTCCAATTAGAGTAGAGAGCCAATTACAAAACTCCCAGAACCACCTCAGACATCCCATGTTTAAGACTCTGTTCCTCAAGAACCACTCCCGGTACCAAGCTGTATTAGTCAGGCTTCTCTCAGGAAACAAAGTCAACAGGCGATATCTGTCAATAATATGAGATTTTATGAGTCTCTCACATGACCGTGGGGATGCACAAGTCCAGGTTCTGCAGTCAGGCTGCAAACCAGGGGCTCCGATGAAAGTCCAATGAAAGATCTTTGATGAGTTTCTGGGAGACGATGGCTGCCCAAAGACGAGCTGGGAAATTCTCTCTGAATGTTGAAATCATTTCCCCTTTTAAGGCATTCAACTGATTGGATAAAAGCATCACCCATTGATGATGCAATCTCCCTGATTGCTATAGATGTAATCAGCCATCCATGCAGTAAACTCACAGGTGATCGAAGTCCATAAATGCTCTAGTATTTCAATTATTCCAGTGCTTGCTGGACCAATTACCTGGCCCAGTTGACACATTAGCCTAACCATCACAAGCTAGATACAGAAATATACTTATAAGCAGAAGCAGACCTAATGCAGAAATTGTAGAGAGAGATACACAGAGAAAGTAGATGCCAACCCCAATCCATTCACCCATCTATATATCTGCTCATCCATTCATCAACCCACTCTCCCATCCGTTGACCCATACACTCATCCACCTGCCCACACACCCACCCATCCATCCATCCTCTCCTCTATCCCTTTATTTAAAAAATATTTATATAACATCTATTATATGTTAGAGGAACTTGTTGTCTAATGGGGAATATAAATGATACACTACATATTCTAAATGCTAAAACAGCAGTTTAAACAAAGACCTGTGGGAGCCCAGAGAGAAAGAAAATTAATGTTTGTTGAGAACAGTATCAGATTCTTTACCTATTTATCTGCATTAGTCTGAGTTAAGGAATGATTTTCCAGCAAAGTGAAATTAGAAGCAGGTTCTTATCCTCTAAATGGGAAGAACTTTTCCCAGAGTCATGAACTCACAGAATGTCGTTAAAGCACAAACACGTTTTATTTCTGCCTTCTATCCTTCTGAGACTCAGTGGGGAAGAATGGGGAAAATTTGTCTCTACCCAAAGAAGGCAATTAAAGGTTACAGATTCTAACTCTCACAAGCAAAAATCAGTCAGAGCATCTGATGGTGGAGAGGAATGGAGGTGCTGTCGCCCATGGGTCCTCGGGGAACGCAAGTCTGTTCTCTGATTACATTAACAGTCAATCACAGCAGGTCAACAAAAGCAGCACAGAGACCTTGGGCTGTCCTGCAGAGATGGCTTTTGGACATTCCCTCCTACGAAGTCAGCTGTGTGTAGCCCTGACTTCTAACGAATGGTCCACAAGGCCACCAGTCTGGGATGACTAATCCAGAGAGAGTGGGCACACAACAATTGCTGGGGGGTGCCCAGGCAAAAATGTCCACCCAGCCCTTTAAAATATTGAGCTAAAAGCCAATCACATATTTAGGTTTAAAACAGCATTGCCGCCCAAATCCAAATGCTGCATTGTAATCAAGTTGCAAGAGCACACTTCCCACCTACAGAAGTCATATTCTTTGAGAGTTACTTTAGTAACCAAAGGAAAAAGTCTCATTACAAACAGGCATTTGTTTTGTGGGCAAAAGAGTATTGTCTTGGAACCCCTTACATTCTCATCTAGACAGGTGCTAGCATAGATGAAGAAATTGAGGCTCAGAAAATTAAGTAGTTTAACCATTTTTCTCCTTTCTTTCTTTCTTTTTGTGTGAAACAAATATGTTTATGGTTGGTGACACTGTAAATGGATCCAACCTTTTGGGGAAACAATGGAACAATGTATTTCAAGAAAGATAGTACCCAGTTGGTTTAAATACTTACAAAGAACAGGTGACTCTCTTCTCTGGAATAGGCCTACTTTAATTCTCTCTTTTTTATTCTAAACTTTTTATTATGGAAAAATTCAAATTACACTTCCATGTACCCATCACCTACTGTCTTTGTTTGCCAGAGCTGCCATGATGAATACCACATAATAGGTCGGCTTAAACAATAAGAATTTATTGTCTCATGATTTTGGAGGCAACAAGTCCAATATCAAGCTCTTGTCAGAACTTTTTTTTTTTTCTTCCTGTAGTCTGTAGTGTTCCCAGCAATTCTCTGTTATGTGGCACTCTCTCTTTCCTTGTGTCTGCTCCTCTAGATTCTGCTGGTTTCTGGCTTCTACTTCCTTAATTTCTTTTGCTTATCAGGACTTCAGCCATATTGGATAAAAGCCTGCCCTCATTCAATTTGGCAACACCTTAGCTAATAACATCATCAGAAGTCCTATTTACAAATGAGTTTTATACCCAGAGGAACACAGATTAAGATTTGAGCATGTCACTTCTGGAGTACATGATTCAATCCCTAACACCTGACAATCATCAACTCATGCTGTCTCTTGTTTCAGTTATGATTCTTTTTTTTTTTTTTAAAGATTTTTTATTTATTCATTTATCTCCCCCTTGCTGCTTGTGCTCGCTGGGTCAGCCAACCACGCCGCGCGGGCGGGCCTGCCTTCACCAGGAGGCCCCGGGAACCGAACCCGGGGCCTCCCATATGGTAAACGGGAGCCCCACTGATTGAACCACAGCCGCTTCCCATTATGATTCTTTTTAACACTCAATGAGGTGGAAGTTTCTGCACAACAACAGAGAGAGACCAGTAAAATGGGTGTTGTATTGTGTCTTTTATTTTCTATTTAAAACAATTTGCTAAACAAAATGTAGGAAATCTCTATAATTTTCAGCCCTTGCTCAGGGATGAATCTTTCAAACGTCCGAGCATTTCTGGGACCCTGCTTACTTGCTTTTGGAGGCAGATACATCAGTGCTGCTGGGAATCCATGGCCAAGTTCTGTGGGCAATGCAAGGTGCCAGCTTCCATAAGGCAAGGGGTTCATATTCCTTTGATTACTTTTCTGCCATTTTACATCCAGCCATAATTCGAAATGAGGGTTCCAAGCACATTTAATGGGAACTTTCTTATTTATTCTTTAATAGAGACATTAAAACAACAAGCAAGAATAATTTTTAGACGGAGATGTTTCTCACAGGAATTTGGCAAATATTATCTATTCTCTTTCCTTATTGCAATATGTATGATTTATCTTATGAACAAGATGATGTATTACTATAATGAGAACAGATACACAACATTCACAATTTGTTGATCCTCTTTGTTCTCTGTAAGAGAGGAAAAATCATTAGCTATATTTAATTTATAAGCTTCTGAAGAAGCATTTGATCAAGGGCCTTCCAGAGCATAAACTTCACCCAGCAAGTAAATGGCACGGACAGAATCGGAAGCTTCAGTCTACCTGTGTATCAACCAGCTTTGCTTTAGTAACAAACGGCCCCCCAATCTAGGTAGTTTACAACAGCAAAGATTACATGTCAGCTGCACATTGGTGACAGCTCTGCTCAATGTGTTTTTTCCATTTCAGGATCCAGTCTGAAAGAGCAGCCTTTATTTAATACAGGCTATTTTGTGGCAGAAGGAAAAGAGAAATGGCTGAACCGTGCACCGTCTCTGAGGGCTTCCATCTAGATATGGTGTTTGTCATTTCTGCTTAGTTTATTGGCCAAGTCAACGGCTAAGCATGACAGCAATAGAGCAAGAAATATACTTTTCAGGGAGGTCACTGTAAGTGACAGGGGAACTGGCAAGGAATTCTCACTGGTAAGGGGAGCGAATAATTGAGAACAATGCTATTAATACAGTTTATCAGAGTCTCTAAAGAGTAACTCTTTCCACTCCATTCTACTTAGAAAAGTTTCAAAGATGAAGAAAGGCTTACGATGGATTTTTAAAGATGATTCTAGGCAGGGGTGAAGCAGATATAAAGTCAGGAATATTTGGGAAATGATGAGAAATCCCGAAAGGCTGGAGCCCAGGTCACGTGGAGTGGAAAGAAGACATGTATAAGGAAGCTGGAGATGTATAAAATTGAGACAGATTAAAAGTTTTGGTTTCAGTGATTTTCAGATATTCTTACCAGTCTTCCTAATGGCTAAGGAGAATTAATGCATTTCTCGAAGGTTTTGAAAATCATCTTTGAAGGCTTTAGAGTCATCTTAAAAAATAATGTTGCATTCTGCTTCATAAATATTCAAGTTAGTTTAATTATAAAAATATTGTTTTACTCTCCTGAAAATCTTCAAGAAAATTGACACACCAAGAAGTAGCACATATTCTGTCATGTTTGTCTTCTGATTTTTATGCTACCTGGCACCAGCCAAAGCATCCAGGTGGAGATGTACTCCTTTTTTCCACTTTTCTCTAAGTTAAAAAATTTTTCCAAATAAACTTTGGGGAGAAGAAAAGGTAATAGCCTCTATTTGTGAAAGCAGTTCCTTGTAGAGCTTGATTAGTTTATGCTATTAGTTATATTGTTTAGATCCTTTTGTCTTCAGTTATTTATTTTTTCTTGATCTGTTGCACATTGATAATGGGGAATTAACCATTACTATTACAATTATGTTTCTATATATACACACTTCTCCTTACATTATAAAACTGGGAATGTGTTACTTTTGTCTGGAATGTGTTTCTATGGTGACTTCTCTCCCTCATCTGTAAACCCATCCCTACTCATCTTTTAATGCACACCGTTACCACCTCTGCAAAGTCTTCCCTCCCTCCACTGAGTTAGTTACTCTCATCCTGTGGAACTAATACAGTCCTTTGCATATATCTTTCTGTGGAGAAAAGTGAATTTAGTGCTTCAGAAATGAGTGTCATCCAAATGAAAGTAACAGATAGAAATATAGCAATGAAAAAGAGAGAATGTGTAGAAATCATGGGCTGAACATTAAGATTGAACCTTGGGGGAATTCTCTGACAAAAGAGAAAAAGAAAAGTTCACAAGAGCAGGAGCCTGCCGAGTCATGGAGACTTTCTACTCCCCATTTAAATGACCATCTTGACAGTTCCTTTCTCAAATTTCCTGAGTACTATTGGCACTGTAAGTGATTCACACTGCAGCTCAACCTAGTCAGAGAACCTAAACTAGATGCTGAGAAGTTACAGAGCAACACAATTCTCAGAAAGCTGTTGCACTCATAGTTAGGGTTTATTACAAGGAATGGATGCTGACTAAAATCAGCCAATGAAAGAAGCACAGAGTGCAGGAAAATACCAAACATGAACTTCCATTTTTCCTTTTCTATGGAGTCATGGTCAGCATTACTTTCCAAATATCAATGTGGAACAACACACACAGGGCACTGCCAACCAGGGAAGCTCACCCAAAACCTGGAGTCCGCAATTTTTAAATTGGGGCCCCATCACATAAACATGGCTGAGTAGCCACCTGGCTGATCTCAGGCTCCAGTCCCTTGGGATGTGGCATTGATGACGGGGATCCAAATTCCCCACCTAAATCACAATGTTGGTGTGGCCCAAGGCTCCCTGCTCAAAACCACATTGTTACATTACAACTTGGCCCAAGGACCGAGACAAAGACACTCCTGTCAGGCCTGACCTTTCAAGAGCCTGGAAATTACCTTCCAGAAGCTGAGGGCAAAAGTCAGACCTCTTTTAGGGCTGCCTTAAATTCTTTATTACGCATTAGTGAATTAAAAACAGAGCAAAGAGCAGCCTTGCCTTTCATTTTATTACCTTTTGCCACACAGACCAAACTATTAAGTAAAGTTTTGAAAAGGTTGTATCCTGATTTGAATTCTTGGGCAAACAAAAGCTGTAGACTAACTGTATGAGTCAATCCCCTTTTGCTTATAAGTGAAAGAAATCAAATCAAGCCGTCTTAATAAAAATTAAAAATTAAAAAAAGAGGGTGGATTTCTTATCTCAAGTAGCTGAAAAAGTCCAAAGGCCATCATAACTAGACCCAGAGATAAAATTGACTTGGCTTGGATCATGTCTGCATGTGTCCCTGTGTGTGGAGATTCTGTGCTTTGATTGGCCATTACTGGGTTCTGTGCCCACCCTCGGACTTGAGGGTGAGGGGTCAGCTCACCCATACTACATTGTTTGTAAGGCTTGAGGTTTTTCTGGCAATAAAACATCCCATAAAACTGTGGTGTTCTTTTATCCAGTTTGCATTTCATCATGGCCTGGACCAGAAAACCAAATCCAGATATGCTTAGTCATTCATTCTGCAAATACTTGTGCCTGCCAGTGTTCTAAGGGTGGGGGATAGAGCAATGGAAAAGACAGAGTCCCTGGCCCTAGGAGTTCACAGTCTAGAACTCCTTGGGTCCTAGGTCCTTAAATCTATTTTTTTTTTTTTTTTACTTAAATCTTGACTTTATTTATCCTTAGCAAATAATATTGACATTTCTTCCTTTGCCTTCCATAAACACCAGCTAATTGTTTTTTATTTCATTTATTAAAGAAGTTGGAGGTTTACAGACAAATCACGCAGAAAGTACAGCATTCCCATATACTCCCTCTCACACGTTTTTGCGTTAGTGTAGTAACTTGTTACAATTGATGAAGCCATATTATTATAATTATCCTATTAACTATAGCCCAGAGTTTACATTAGGGTACACTCTGCTGTACAGTTCTATTTTAATGTGATTTAAAATCTTTGTTCTGGTGATATATAGGCAAACTATTTCCCATTTTAACCGCTTTCAAATATTCAGTGTGTTAATTACGTTCACAACGTTGTGCTACCATCACCAACATCCATCACCCCAAACAGAAATTCTGTACCAATTAAGCATGAACTCCCCATTCCCTACCCCCACCTGGCTTCTGGTAATCTGTATACAAGTTTCTGACTCTATGAATTTGCATATCCTACTTATTTCATAAAAGTGAGACCATACAATATTTGTCCATAGGTCCTTAAAATCTTGATATAGGGGAAGCAGATGTAGCTCAAGAGATTGGGCTCCTATATACCATATAGGAGGTTCAGGGTTCGATTCCTGGGACCTCCTGGTGAAAGCAAGCTGGTCCATGTGGCGAGCTGGCCTGCGCAGGAGTGCTGGCCCACACAGGAGTGCTGGCCCAAGTGGAAAGCTGGTGCAACAAGATGACGCAACAAAAAGAGACTCAGAGGAGAGATAATAAGAGATGCAGCAGGGAGCGGATGTGGCTCAAATGGTTGGGCATCTGTTTCCCATATGGAGGTACCTGGGTTCAATCCCCAGGACCTCTTGGTAAAAATAAAGAAAAATATAGAAGTCACACGGGCTGCCAGGCCCCACGACCCCGCGCGCGGGTGCATCATCAGGCCCCGCCAAGCCATGCAGCAAGATGATGACATAACAGGAGAGTGACACAAGGGACAGCCAAAACAAGACGCGTCGAAAAACGAGGAACTAAGGTGGCACAGGAGGTAGGATACCTCTCTCAGGATCGAATCCTGGTGAAGATAGAAGGATGAGAAGAGAGGGCAGGAAATAGACACAGAGAATTGCACGGTGAATGGATACATCTGCAGGCAGGATCATCCCACCCACCATATCCATGGGATATAAGCCCTCTCTCACTTGGAGTTGGAGTGGACATCACCATCCCAGTCGCCTCTGGATTGGGGGAAGAAATATGGACTAGAGTGGACTTGATGGTATTCTCTTGCTCACATATGGTGATTCTTGCAATGCAAGAAATTATAACAATGAGGTGGAGCCAGTGGCCACTTGACAGTTTTTTGGGTAGGGAGGGGATGAGCAGTTGAAATACAGGGGCTTCTTTGGGAGTTGGAGGTTGTCCTGAGTACTGTTGTGGCAATGGATGTAGGCCATTTTAAATCAGCACACACCACTCAGAACTGAGTGGGAGAGAGTGTGGTCTATAGTGTGAACTGTGGTCTATGGTTGGTGGCAAGGCTCCAGGATGTGTAAGTTCACTGAGGTTGGTGGGCCACACTTGTGGGAGATGTTTGTGTGGGATGTGGTGGGAGGTGTGGGAGGTGGGCAACATGGGAATTCCAGTGGGTTCCATGTAATATTTTAGGTAATCTAAGCACCTCTTAAAATATATGTATATATATATGTATAAATAACATTTTTGTAAGCAAATACACATATATGCACATATAAAAAATAAAAAAAAAAATAAAAAAAAAAAAAATAAGACCAGTCTTTTGCAAATATGTCCAGGTAATATAAAACTGAA